>JAAVMA010000017.1:523676-795198 GCA_022985105.1 Penicillium ochrochloron
CCGGGGCAATTCCAAGCCCCCCCCCCCCCCCCCCCCCGGGGCTATTAGCGGTACTGTTACAGCCAGGAAGAGATAGTGGATCAACTTGTGCCATTTGAAGAGAGTATCAAGACTGGGGAGCGGAAAGGAAGCGAAGTGTATCCAGTGGGAGGTTTTTGTCATGTCTCTCGATAAGAAACACCTTCTCTTATCATCCCGATTTGGCCATGTTTTTTGCCCATCGTCAAACCCCCATACAAAGGTCCTTTCATTCTCGTCCAGATCGTCAAAGGTACTGCGATCACGTACGAGTATTGGCTGTTGATGTCCGAGTTCCAAGAGATCAGCTGCGCCCATGTGGTCCCTGTCAACTTGCCAATACTCGATATCCCCAGACCGGAGAGCCTATTCCTTGCAACCTGCAGTAATAGCCGCATGAATAGCTTTGTCACTAAGAGTGAAGCTGCGAGAACCGTTGGTGATAGAGCCCGAATGCGTATAGCGAAGAGTCCCCAGCTTGCACCGAGGCAGCTAGGCTGGGCAGTAGAATACCCTTCATCTTTGAGTACCAACGTGCGTCGTCATAGGTAGGACAAAAAAAGCATAAAGAGTTCTGACAAGATTCGAACCAAACAGCAAGGCACGTCTTCAGTTCGGAAAGAATATGCTGTCATCCAAGGCTCATACACGAGATCGACCCGCTGGTTCTTGTCGGGCGATGCGTAAATAGCATAACTCGTTCCGGCAGGAAGTATTGTTGTAAAATCTCAGCCTTCACAAGCGGCAAGAAGTAGTTGTCAGGAACGACCATTGAATGAGTGGGTATCGAGGATTGGCCTCCAGCTCTTGCCTTGCCGGTTCAAGGCTTGTTTATTTATGCTAGGAGAGGGATGGAGGTTGAAGAATCACGTGGTATTGATAATCTATCACTACAGCAGTTATTGAGCAGGTGCTGGTGCATCTCAAGACTCCTCTTGGTATGTGCTAGCCTATTTGCTATGATCAACCAAGGGCCGAGGGCTACCACGGCAAAGTAGAGACCGGCAAACTTGATGGTGCCGCCGAAGAGTGTGGTCCTTTCGGAGATAGGCCATGCTTCGCGTTCGCAGCGGCGCATGAATGAGCCTTTCGATAGGATGGGGTGAATGTAGTGCTTGTTGCTGAAGTAGCTGCCGATGAAGATCTTTTCGATTTCGAGTTGGGCTGCGCTAGTTATGTTGGGGAAGATAGAAGGGAGGTTGATATCTTGGGCTGATGGGGATAGTCAATGAATGTGGTCTTAGCTTGGTTGTTCTGGCAGAGTAGATCTGGACGTACGGCTGTTGACTGCACCGCTGGTACCTTGCCCCACAGCGAATGAGGGGCTTCTGCTCGTTCTACTATCGACGCCAGTGAGTGAATGTGGCGAGGGATGACCTGTATAGTCTGCGTTATACAGCAAGTTCACGATAGAAAGCTGAGCCTTGCTGGACAGCGGCCCTGTCCTGGGGCCAGTTGCAGGAGAATGTAGCTGCTGTCTGCTTTCAGAAGCCGGTGTATCTGGTTGTAATTCAGCAGCACGTGTCTCGGCTTGATTCTTTGCCCTTGTGTAGAGGTTTCCCAAGAAGGCTAGGTTGGACGAGTTGCCGTAGAATTCAGTTCCTTTTGTGTGCAGGTTGACTCCGCTCAAGCCGTCGCGAGATGCTGCGTCGCCAATCTCGGACTGTGCGGCTGGTGATGGTCAAGAGTATTAGTATAGAATTCATATACTCGCAGAGAGGCTCTTACTAGGAGGTTCATCATTGTGTATTGATAAAGCCGTTGGCGTGTGTGGAATGGGGGTCTGAGGTTCGGGCAAATCTGGCCCTCGAGATGTGGTTTTCCATGAATGAGCAGATGAGTGGGAAGACTCGGGGGCTCGAGTATGTGGGCTTGTATGAGTATTGCTTTGAGATACTCCACGCCATGGTGATGGGCGCACAGCTTTATCCTGACTTGACGGGATTAGCAAACGGATGCACCCAGGCATTTGTAGCCGAAAGGAGTTTGGGGATACCATACTCTTGGTGAGAATTTCGAAAGACTCTCTTCTTTTCAGACAGAGATTTCCTAGCTGTGCCTCGGCCACCATTGGTACGATAAACACAATCGAACGAATGGTCTGCAGCATTGTTCAGACGTCGACTCGATTACTGACTCCATGTGCGTGTACCGCCATCGAAAACACTTACAGGCACAATATGAGCAAGGCTGTGCTTGATCACACTATGAAGGAAGTTAGATCATTTGCGGATAAATCAAAATGATAGAAATAGACTCGATGGATATCGAATACCTTCGTTTTGCGAGAGCGGCACGTCTCGCACGCGCGGGAAGTTCGCGGTACACGACGCTGCGAGGCCCATCGTGCCTTAGGCTCGGCAGACTCCATATCACGTTGAATATCAGCGACTACCGTGATGAATGGTCGAGAACCAGCTCTCTGCTCCGTCGGGGGTTGTTGTTGGGGAGTAATTGCGACGGATCGTGGAGATTCAGCCAAAGCGGTAATGACAGCATCTGCCGAACCGACCGCCACTGTTCTCCGATGAGCCTTGCTCCTCCATGAACCTCATCGCGGGGATCTTGCGGGGTCCGGGGTAATTATTTTTGGGGGAATCTCAATTTATTCTAGTCTTTTGTATATTTGTCAACAAAACCTTTACTTTTGCTCTTCTTTGCTCGTTGTGAATGAAGGATCACGGTCCTATGGATGCTGTCTACGACTTCGGCTACTATTCATGGGGTAAAATCCAGGCTTTCTCCCATATGCTGCTCAATTTGCATCAAGAATGATCTGGAGGATTAACTCAGGGTTGAAAGTATATTTTGTTTTAAGCACCCATCTAAAAGCCCATTCATCAATGAGATAGAGGCTCCGGGTTCCGACGGAAGCTGGGATCCGTCGGGTAGGGAATGGTATCCACATGGGCCATACCATCGTGGAACATACCTTTTCCTGCATCAAAGGAATATGGAATGCCAAGTAGGTATGAATTCAATGATTATTGTTTAAATTCCTCTGAATGAGAAAATATAGGTAGGCTATAAGGTCGCACACATCGAGGGCCAAGATAGTTATCCAAACAGAACATTCCAATCATCCTCATCATGTCACTTTCCATAGAAAATGAGGATCCCATCAGTGTTTCTGCACTTGATGTAATTAGTGACCGTACCAAAGCCAAATGGGCCGCTGGGTCTCCCTCCGATGCTAGACTTGACTATCGAGAACTTCACTGAAAATGTAATGCAAATCAACTGTGACAGCAAATACGTTGAAAGTGGCACGGTCTTTGGCGTTATGAGCCTGATCATCAACTACCAATGGTCCGAGGATTCTTGAATTGGCTGAACAGCACAATTTGATACCCTTGGTAAAGATGGTAGAATTCTGGGTTCTGGATCGGGACTTTGTTCTAGTTAAGAAAAGCCCATCTCCCCCGCGTAAAATCAAGGATGAATGAGGGGAAATAGCTCGGCCATCCTAGCCGATATCTAATTCAGATGGGAAGCTTGGTTTATCTTGCTTTGAAATTTTGGGTTTTCAACAGATTTTCCATTTTTGGCATCCCGCTATCAAGTAAAAGTGACAAATGTCACAGACAGCAGAAGAGGGATTAGACGGGAATTTATATACTTTTCTCTCTCTCTATACAGACGCGCATTATGAAAATGAAAATCGGCTTTTAAATCGGAAAGAGACGTAGTCAAACATCGTGTCTTCATCTCATGTTGTCTGGTACGAAAATTAGGAGTTCAAGATCCAAGGTTGCATCATTACATGCCTATTCGAGAGCATGAGCTTTTAGTTGACAACTAGCCTCTTCCCAAGGAAAGTAATATTTAAACTTAATAATGCGTCGGCGACACGGCGATTATCGGCGATAGAGATGCCCGGTCATAGTCGTTTCCGACGGACCGACATCCTATTGGCTTAAGCTCACCATTTATCCCCGCAGAGCGCCTTGCTTCCCCAAGACATGCTGTAATAGTCACAACCTTCTTGGTCAGATTTCGTAATAAAAATCAGATCAACAACCTATTCCCCGCATGAGCTCATGAATACCGAGGGTAAACGACGCCAGTTTTATGAGATGCCCGAATTAGGAACAAGATAACAAGCCACTTTGTTATCGGTTCCTTCCTAGTGATGGTACAATATCACAGTATCTTATCAGTGACTCCTCCAACGGGAGGCATCCGAGAGTTTGCGGATAAGAACGGCGATGGCGAATGGGGTTATAGCCGGCTATTCTAAAATTGCCCGGTGTGATCATATAAAGGAGGTGACACACACTCGCGGTCTTATATTTTCCATCGAACTGTCAAATCATACTTGCTCTTATCTCTAAACATCCAAGCAATCGAAGTACCTTCAAACACTCATCATGGCTATGGCCTGGAATCAGAACGCGCTACGGGCAGACTTTTGTCATGCATTGTCAGAAATGTACAAGAGCGAGGTCCCTTTATACGGTGACTTGATTGATGTTGTATGGGAGGCCGATGCAAAGGCAGTCCAAGCTAGTAAGACGCTAGGAGGAGCTAAAGCTATTGACCCAGATGACGTTCTACCTTCACGGCATCGAGTCGAAAGACATGGTGCCATTCGACTTGGAACGGCATATGAGTTGAGCACAATTCGTCGCATGTTTTCAGTCATGGGTATGTATCCTGTGGGGTACTATGATCTCAGTCTCGTTGGTTTTCCTATGCATGCTACATCATTCCGGCCGAAGACACAAGATGCATTATCGCAGCATCCGTTCCGCGTCTTCACCACAGTCTTGCGAATGGAGCTTCTGACAGAGAAGACGAGGAAATTGGCACAGAAAGCGCTAGCGCAGAGAAAGATCTTCACTCCAAGACTTCTCGAGCTTCTAGACCTAGTCGAGAAGAATGGTACTTTATCGCCGGCCGAGTGCGACGAGTTCGTCACAAACGGATTAGAGACATTTCGTTGGCACTCAAAGGCAACGGTGACTCTCGATGAATACATGCAGCTCAAGGCTGAACACCCTCTCATCGCCGACGTCGTCTCATTCCCAAGTTCACATATCAACCATTTGACACCGCGCACAATCGACATCGACCTAGTTCAGCAACTCATGGTAACCCAGGGGATGCCAGCAAAGGAACGAATCGAAGGGCCTCCAAAACGAAAATGCCCAATCCTTCTACGGCAGACAAGTTTCAAGGCGCTGGAGGAAACAGTCTACTTCCGAGATACACTCGATGAATACGTGAAAGGATCTCATACCGCACGTTTTGGAGAAGTGGAGCAGCGAGGCTACGCTTTAACACGAAAGGGCCGTCACTTGTATGATCGGATTCTAGACCAGGTCAATGTCGACACCGCGAAGAACAAACTTGAGGGAGGCGATTATGATAAACTCCTGGGAAGCCATTTCAAGGCGTTTCCCGATAGCTTGTCGGAACTTCGCGACCAGAATCTTGCCTATTTCTCTTACCGAATTACCTCAATCGGCGAAAAGCTCGCGGAAGATGGCGTTGTTTTGACCAAACTTGGAAGCAAAGTATCTGTTCAAGACCTTCTAGACCAGGATATTCTGGCCTATGAGCCTCTCACTTACGAGGACTTTTTGCCACTTTCTGCGGGAGGAATCTTCAATTCCAACCTCGGAAATGTCTCCCAGTCAAAGCAGCTTGTTATGAGCGCAGAGCCGGACCTGGATGGATTTCAACGTTGTTTGGGCACCTGCGTTGCTGATGAATTTCATCTCTACTCTGAGATGCAGAAAGAGTCGATTCAACGGTGCAAGCATCAGCTTGGATTAGACATCATTGTCTAACTAATTGAGTCAACTATTATAATCAGGGCTCGACTTGTTACTATCTTTTCATCATCATCACATCAATCTTCGCAACTGTGCAACGACCTTACGATACGTCATATCACTCTATTATTCCCATACAGTCAGGTCATTAATTGAATCCCTATTTAGTCTAATGATTTCATCGCTTCAAGCCTGGATGGCGAGAGAGATTTGAGACGTTTAGGCGAAGCGATCGCGCTCATATCCAAGCGACCAATATATGTAGGAAAAGATGTCTACGTAGATGACTATTTCTGGTTTCTTACACAGATCTTTGCATCGAACCATTAACCTAACTTGGACAAGAAGCACAAGTACCATTTAGCCGTTGCTCGGATAAGTGGAGATCAATCTCCTCGTACGACTTCCCCAGAGTCCATCTCCAACCATCTGCTCGACTTGATCTATCGGAGGGTTCCGATCCACTATGGCGACGAAACACTGTCTTCATTAGGCAGGCATGAAGGCACAGTCTACGGCATCATCCTGTTCGGAACACTTTTACCCGAGCACGCCGTACCAAGAAAGTTTTATAGATTAAGCGACTAACCTACGTACAATGAGCTCCAAGATGGACGATATGGTGGCGATTCTCGCCCATATGTCCTAATCCGGCCATTGATCGGGAAAATGCCGTCACCGAATCCCCGGAAGCGCCCGCCAACACGGCAACCCGATGCCGCGTCCTCTTTTAACTGTAGAAGGCGGTTCTACCCGCCTCCCGGCCGAGGCCACACCGTACGAGAACGCCTTATCTTGAGGCTCAGCACAGTGGCTCAGATATCTCGGGTCCGATCTTTTCAGATCTTTCTCCAGATTTACACAGATTTACACAGATTTACATAGAATAGTAATTGAGAATTTACAAAATAAGAATCTATATAAGCATCGTGGCGGCCACTATCATAAGACGATGTATCGCTTATGTTAATGCAGAACCAGATCATTGAACTGCATGGCATCAACTCAAAGTCAGCTATCTGATAACATCTCTTGGTGCATCTATGTTGGAACAATAACCACCATTGTACCTGCTACTATCGTAGTGATTCTACGATATTTCGCTCGCTATGTTGCTAGAGCTGGGTTCTGGTGGGATGACTATACTATCGTGGCGGCGCTCGTGAGTACACAGGCTTTTTCTAAAACTTGAGCTAGATAGAAAACTAATTTTACTTTTGAAATAGATAATCAATTGGACTCTCGCAAGTATAAGATGGGTACAGATCGCGAGATATGATCTAGGTCAAAACGGTGCACAGCTACTACCTGATCAACTCTCAGGTCTGGGAAAGGTATGGATTCTGAATCTATCAAACTCAAGCCATATCCTAATTTCCTGACAGAGCTTCCTAGCTACACAAATGCTATACTTCACAAATGCCGTCCTCACCAAGGCATCTCTTCTCCTGCTATACTATCGCATCTTTGGAGTAGTGAGGGGATTCCGCTGGACCCTTGGGATCTCCGGATGTTTAGTGATCGGATATTACATTGCCTGCGTGATTGTTTCAATGGCCAGTTGCTCACCAATCTCTAAACTTTGGGACTCCTCAATCCCTGGGCGATGTATCAATGAAATTGCCTTCTTCCGATGGAACGGTGTTGGCAATATGCTCCTGGACGTTCTCATTCTTTGCCTTCCATACCCGATGGCATGGCGCTTGGAAACAACTTTGCGACAAAAGTGGATTCTTACTGGCATATTCTTGCTTGGTGGCTTGTAAGTATCTCTCCAGTTGTGAATTTTTTTCCCAGAATAACCTGCTAATACAGACCAGTGTTTGTGTGGTTTCCGTTCTTCGAATTACAAGCTTCGGTTTCAGCACGCTGGATAATGTTACCTATGTCAGCGTGATACCATCAACCTGGTCTTCCATTGAACAATCGGTTGGAATTATCTGCGCGTGTCTTCCAACTCTTCGGCCTCTTCTGAGGCTGCTATATGGCAGCTCTGTCAACAGCATCCGCAAAAGAGACAGCGCTTCATCCAATTTCCCTCCAAGAGGGCCCCTGTCTGGCAAGCAGTCGCAGAATGATGAAGAGAATTCTCTTGATTCTTTACCGTCACCCACATCTCCCACGCCTCTCACTTCACAGGTCAGCCCGCAACACATGCGTCAGCCATCACTCCAGGAGATGAATACTGTTGAAGAGACCCTTGAGGAATTGGACGGAGAGTCTGAAACGCACATTCCTCGGCCTGAATCATTTGCCTAGGCATGATCATATTTTTGTTTGGTCAATTAGATTGAGTTTCAAAATCGTGATACCCCAGGGAAATAATAGCAATCAATACATATCAACTTTGGTTAAAAATGAGGCATCATTGTAAGGCATGTAGAATGACACTGTTGGTCAACAAGGGATAAACAGCGAATTTCATGGTCGGGAGAATAGCCGTGCATATATGCATGGCGATATAGGATATGACTTCGGCGGTGGTACTTGGTACTGGGGGAAGGCACCAAATCAGGTAATAGGGATCAAAAAATAAAAGTTTGGAAATAGATATAGAATACAATGCACAAGAGATCAGCCCAAAAAATCCCATCTATCTGTACAAAAGCATGATGCAAGATAGGAATGCATCACACACATCCTAGCAAGTCACAATTCACACCCGGAGCGCCGCAGGAAAAGAATCTTTTCGACCATGCATAGTCTTGTTTCTCCCCACGAATCAACCTCATTTGATCATGACCGAGCCTCGATCTTAGGTGTATCCTCGCTATCCTCAACGACAACGGCGCCCTCTTCCAACAACTCCTCAGGAGTCTTCACCCGGACCTCCATCACCCGCATAATTGTATAGCGGTGCTTGCTCCGGGCCGTCTTAGTGTGTCGCTGTCTCCGCTTCGTCTTCTCCTTGATGCGCATAGGCTCCGACTCAACACCCGTCACGCGGACTCGGCACTCAAACAGACGTTCATCGAGATGAGGCGCGCCCTTCATTGTGAAATCGCGCGATCCAAGAGCGCTCGCCCGGTTGAAGCGGAGAATGTCTCCAGACTTGACCTTGGGCATGAGGAAAGGAAGGCGAACGTGATCACCCTCCGTCAAGAGGTAAGGGCGGGCGTGCAGCTCGGCGACAATATAGTGCGGCGATTGGCCGACCAGGTGCGGGAGGCGCGACATCATGGATTTGGTCACTTCGAGGGGAGAATCAAAGGTCGGTGCGACGGGTTGTTTGGCAATTGGAACATCGGCGCGCGTTTGAGGGACGGAGGACGGGTTGGATGGGTCGAAGGAAGGCACCTTGGGTGCATTTTGAGCCTCGGGCTGGGAAGTTTGTGCGCGAGGGGTGGTACTCAGTGGTGCTTCAGGGTTTAGGGAGGAGGATTGAGCCTGGGTCTCTTGTTGCTGTGTTCGGAGCAGGGCGGTTTGGTGCAAGCAAGCTCGTTGCCGAAGGGGAGCTGCAGACGAAATAGAGGACGGAGCAGTCCACCGCAAGTCAGCGGCGAGACTCCGGAATACTGAGCGTGAGAACATCGTGAAAGAACCGTCTCCCGTTGCGTCGAGCGAATTGCGGGATATCAATGGTTCGTTGGTGGCCGAGTTACTGGCAGGAGCGGCTTGTCCGTTCGAGAAAATCATCAACTGCGCTTGTGGCCGCATGGCTCCCCGTAGGATCACGTGTCTGTTTACTTGAAAAGACCTGTCACTCAGGAAATAATAATCAGAAATAGTGATTTAGTAGTCATTTGCTAACAAAACATTCGAAAAATTATGAAAATGACCTTATTGCTATATGTGTATCATCAATCTGACCCTAATTATGTCTTACGATGTGTGTAGCAACCATACGGTACTTCGTATAAGGCTGGTTGATAAGAAGATCACATGATCTGCTATCTTTGCCGTAGAAACAACTTTTTCGGTCTGCGATTAGATCTTGCAGGTCAACCCCAACTTCTATTATCCCACCACTTGTGCTCATTTTTCGTTCATCATGGTAAGTCCCAAAGCCATGCGCTCTCAGATATCTACTGGAGCCAGATTGACTAACGAAATTTTCCCATATACAGCCTCAGAACGAGTTCGTCGCACCCCCGCCCAAAAACCACCCCGAGAATCCCACCTCCCAGCTAACACATTCCTACTAGGTATATCGAGCGCTGGCAGAAGCAGCATGGTAAGCGGCTGGATCATGATGAGCGTGTCCGCAAGCGCCAGGCTCGTGAGGGCCACAAGCAGTCTTACGATGCCCAGAACCTGCGCGGTCTGAGGGCTAAGCTGTACCAGCAGAAGCGCCACAAGGAGAAGATTCAGATGAAGAAGCGCATCAAGGCCCAGGAGGAGAAGAATGTCAAGTCGGCTGCTCCCGACGAGCCCTCCAAGACTCCTCTGCCCCAGTACCTGCTCGACCGATCCCAGGCTACCAACGCCAAGGCCTTGTCCAGTGCTATCAAGGATAAGCGTGCGGAGAAGGCGGCCAAGTTTGCCGTGCCTTTGCCTAAGGTTAAGGGTATCAGTGAGGAGGAGATGTTCAAGGTTGTCAACACCGGAAAGAAGACCCACAAGAAGTCCTGGAAGCGTATGATCACCAAGCCTACTTTCGTTGGTAACGACTTCACTCGTCGGCCTGTCAAGTACGAGCGGTTCATTCGTCCCATGGGTCTGCGTTACAAGAAGGCCAACGTTACTCAGTAAGTCTTGTCCGCTCGTCTATTTGAGCCTGTCATGCAATTTATGGAGAAGGGAGAAGACAGCCCTCTTCATTACGACTGCGTACTCTAGATCGAACCTGGAGAACGACGCTAACATGAAATCTCTTTTTTACCAGCCCCGAACTCGGTGTCACCGTTCAACTGCCCATCCTCTCCGTCAAGAAGAACCCCAACAACCCTCTGTTCACCCAACTGGGTGTCTTGACCAAGGGTACCATCATCGAAGTCAACGTCTCCGAGCTGGGTCTCGTCACCACCACTGGTAAGGTTGTCTGGGGTAAATGGGCCCAGATCACCAACGTGCCCGAGAACGACGGCTGCGTCAACGCGTAAGTCAATACTCCTACCCCCATAATCTTCTTTTTCATACTAACCCAGCCCCAAAGTGTCCTCCTCGTCTAAATGCCTACTTCACAAGGCCGCCACTATTTATTCCTCATTCCTGGCAGATTTCCCCATCTGTCTTCGATACCACCCATGCTCCAGGCATTACTGTGATTGGTTTTTTCTGCGGTTCATATGGCTGATAGAGAACTGCTCTTTGGTGTTTCTGGCGCATACATTTTTAATGTTGTCTTGGTTTTTTCACGAAAAGTATTCTACCTTGCATGCTCGACGTCTCTGGGTGTGTATTTAACTAGATGAGCTTAGCTACATGCATACCAAACAATGAGTTCATGATGAATTTGAATTTTACGAAAATGAAGAAGGGCCCTCTGTGTGAGCAGCCGACGGGTAGCCTGGATGGTATTACGGAATAGACGGATGCCACACGTTACAGGGCCTTCGGTTGAGAGAGAAAAAAGTTGATCAAATTCAACCCGGCCCCAAAGACAGGAGCCGAGTGCTCGGAACTCCGAGAAATCCCAATGCATGGCGCAAAAATGCCAATCAATGCAAGAGGGCCGAAAAAGAAACGAAAGAACAGTCATATACATGATGGGGCTATAATCCACGAGCAGCGCTTATAGAACTCCAAAAGGAACCATGGCCGTAAACCACCAATTGGTTCGGCAGATGGTCCAATACCAAAACTTGTCCAAGTGATGCAAGCAATAGAAAGTGGGAAAGAAAAGTAAAGCAGTCAGATAGATGTCAGTGATATCAGCCATGAGACAGCTCTAAACAAGAAAAAAACACAGAGTTTGTGAAGGGGCAACAATAATCAGACACAACACCATTAAACACCGGTCATGAGGTCGTAGTAGCAAGTCGGGATGAATGGACAGAGGAGGTATAAGAACATAGGAGAGTATGTAGAAGGAGCGGCTGAGCACATCAAGAATTTTCTTCTTCGAGTGCTGCTTTTATTTTTGCAAAGAAGCCGGCGGGCCACGCAGCCAACTCCTCTTCTTTGGGAATGCCGCGTACCTTGCAGTGGTTGACAACGTTGGCCAAAATGCGGCCCAACATGTCCTGTGTGACAGGCACGGCACCCTCAAGTTGGGCATCGGGATGCAAGAAGGGATCTCGCGGGCCAAGCATCTCTTCGATGGTTGGTCGAAGAGTCTGATCGCGCTGAAGGCATCGCTTCAGAGTCTTGATTAACCCTGGGGGCACTGGAATGCCGCCAACACCATGTGTGGGGAAATCAATCTGGACACGGGGGTTGGGAATTGCCATAATACGCTCGTAGTACTTGGCGATCTTGGCGAAAGGCGGCTGGCCGTACACCATCTTGTACAGGATGCAGCCCAAACTCCACACATCACTAGGTTTGCCTAGTTTCATCATCTTGCCCACACTAGCCGGTAGGCCCAGTGAGGCATTGGAATCAACCAGAGCCTCTGGAGACATGTAGTTGGGTGTGCCAACTTGTTGCTCCCGGTGGACATTGACAGTGTTATCTTGAATGGCGTTGGCAATGCCAAAGTCAATCAATTTCAACCGACCCTGAACCATCAAGAAGTTGGCTGGCTTCAGATCGGAGTGGACGATATTGTAGTTGTGGACCGCTTGAACGCACTCAAGCATCTCCTTCCAGTAAAACCGGGTGAAGTTGATGTCAAACACGGCATCCTCGGCATTGAGACGATAGGTGAGAATCTTCTCCAGATCTGATTCACCAATCTCCATCAGAACGCTGAGGCAATGTTTGTCCAGGTTGAGTTCCCAGTCAAAAAGGCGTACCACCCGATCCACATTCTCAAGCTTCTTCAAAAGGTCAATCTCGCCCTTGTACCCAGTCAGAGTCAAGGGATCAACATCTTCCAAATTCACTCGCTTGAGAGCAAAGATCTTATAGTTCTCAGCCATGACACGATACACACGAGAGCTTCCACCGCGACCAATACAGTCAAGACGGGTGAAGTGCTTGTGGTTGATCGAAACCTGCGTCCGCTTCTTCCGAGATTGCGATGAAGAAGCACCGCCAGTAGCAGTGGCAGTTTCGAGAACCGACATTTTCGGAGGCGGAGGAGCCGGCCGGTGCGGAGTGTTGTTGCTTCGACTCGCAAGAATCTTCCGCGGAGAATTGCCTGCCGGGGTATCTGCTGCAGCATCCTTCTTGTCCGTATCGTATATGACAGAAATTTTCTCGGGCTTATCCAGCAAACTTAGGCCCTGTGGTTTGGCGCGCTTGAAGGTTGGCGGAGGTTCATTCTCTTGATCCCTCATGGAGGGCAAGGGTGGTGGTAAGGACGGTACCTTGTAGGCAGGTTGCTCTTTCCCACTCGACGATTTGGAAGACACTTCCGAGGACCCTGGCGTGGACTTGGACTGTGATACATAGGATTTTGGTGATGTGGATCGCGAGAAAAGCCCCTCCCCACTAGCCCGGCTCGCGGGTCGGTCTGGACGGGGACGATGTGGTAGTTGGTCTTGTCCATCGTTATCATGGGGAGGGCTAGGATCTGCCCAGGATACCTTGGGTGAGGATGGCTTCGCTGAGCCTCGAGGCTGATAACGATATTCAGCATTCTCATCCTGCGGCTCGTCATGCTCACGAATGATGCCTTCATTCAGCAAGTAATTATCTTCGTTATTCTCTTCACTTTGTCGGCGCAACACGCCTCGCCGTGCAGGTCCATTCAGGAATGTACCAGTGAGTCGCCCAACTCGTTTCACTCGCAGAGAACTTTGCGGTGCAACATCGTCTCCATTGCGGCTGCGGAGGACTGATGAAGTACCAATTCGCGAGAGAGGATCGTCGTCGTAACGTGATTTTCTTCGCTCACTCTCGGAGCGATCACCACTACCATATTCCTCGGCAGGTTGACGTTCCGTTGACCGTTTCGCCGAGGGTGAAATGGATGATGGGGAGCGGGTACCGCTTCGCGAGGCATTAATTCGGATACTTCGCGGTCGGGGGGCCGGTGTGATAAAGTCGTTGGGCCGGTCTTGAGCTTCTGAGCTGGCACTTTGGCTATTCGAAAGCGGGGAGCCTTCACGGGAGAATCTCGAGGAGGAAGAGATGGCACCAATTCGAACAACCCGGGGCGCAGGACTTCCATTGGACTGATCGTGTGGTGATGCGTTTCGCGGCGATTGGCTATGTTGTCGCGCTGAGCGCCGCTCATATGACGAAGGATGTTGGGACTGGTATTGGTGCTGTTGTTGACCTTGGTGTAGATGTGGCGATGACCCCAAACCGTCTCCATCTAGAAGCGCTTTCACCGAGGCGCTAAACTTTGGCTCTGGGACCTCATCATCGGAGCTGTCCCCATTGTAATGTCTTGAGATGGATGGTTTCGCCTCGGCGTATTGTAAGGCTGGAGAGGCCCGGCTGGAACTTGAACGTGAAACTGCGGATCGGGACATCGGTCGGGACGATTGTTGATAGAGTGCGTTGTTGTAGGCGGACGAGAGGGAATTCGGAGAGGCCATGGCGAGATAAGCCCTACATTGAAGTCGCGTATCAATGCTGGCCTCGGGGTGGCCCGAAGTTGTCGAATGTTTGTTGTTATTCACAAAGGGAAAGTCCACTCATCTCGACCCAAGGATCCATCGCGAGGTTGAACCAGCGCGCTCTATGTCACGTGAGGTACGGGTTGCCATGGCGACAGTCACAACAGGGAATGCGTCAATGGACGTGTATACTCGAGAGCAGACCAAGAGCTGCACCTTCCTTGATGGTCAATTTAGTCATTACGACGCTCATAGATTTGAGAGTTGTTGTGGTGCTCACGTAGTCTATCTGGAGTAGACAGGTAAACTGGCCCACAGGTTCCATGGAGTCTTCCTATCTGAACTTCACCCAAGGGTGCGTATCAGCTCAACCACCCATCTCCAGAAACCGCCTTGCGTAGATGCTATCATAAAACATCAGACTACATTTTCCACTAATTTCTGCGTTTGATTAAGTATTTTCCTTGTGTAATGACTTTATGGGCGAGACCCGGATAATGGCATTATTGATTGGCGGGTAGACTGCATCAAGGACCATCCGACTCCCGAGATATATCTTCACGGGGCTCCTCACCTAGTAACCATCTTTGAGTGTTACAACTTCAGGTTTCAACGGCGCACCCTAACCCCTCACTGAGTTCCACATACAGGGCTGTTTCCCCCTTTCTTGGCCAGCTTGAAACTCATTTTTATTTCCCAAGGTCTGGCGCGTGGGGAGATTGCAAAAATCCACTATCCTTGATACGCCTGGAATACTACAGCGTCGCCTTCACAAACCGGGCCTAACAAAAGAAGCGTATTCTGGCCAGGCGGTATCCCAACTTTTACCCAGCCATCCACTGAGACGAGTTCAGTCGCCGTGTGGGATTTTCCGCCCATAGTCAAAAGCTGGCACCGATTTGTCCGAGAGAATTGGGAAAGTAACGACCAAAATAACGACTCCAAGGCTCGCCAGCGTTGAGCTTTGATCACCACTTGGGCTTCCGCTGACCGGAACTTTCGAGATGTAAGTTATTTACTATCTTCAGACCATGGGAAAATATATTAAAACAAGCGGCTAATGCTGAACAGTCATATACCAATAAAGCTCTGGATTCAGAGCCACGGTTCACACCTAAGGTAAGGAAGAACGAAAAAATTAGTTGATAACTCATCCATCCATCTAGCAATTTCTAGGAGATCTCTACTTCCGGATGCTACAGTAAGAAATGTGTATGGGGTGGTTGCTATCTCATTGCTGAAGTTCCGAAACCGTCAAAAAACTGGGCGTTATGGGTGAAGATTCTTGTTGATGCTCTCCGACTTCAACAATGAGATCCATATCGCAGACGGGATATTCGTCTTATCTCTCAGAGAGAACGATCATGTTACTCTTAAAAACTTCAAGCGGTATCAGGCCCTCAAAACTGCTGATCTCACCATCGTGAAATTAACAGCGCTGGCCAAGTTCTATTTGATCCTTATCACTGGCATTCTGTGCTCGTGGATGAATGTGCCTTGAATACAGGACAGGTGCTCATGGCGAAAATTGGACTCGATGGAGCCCCTAAAGATGTATATTGCGTCAATTTATTGGACCTCTTTGATCCGTATATGCGAATTCAAGGCCTGGGAAAGAGCGTTGAGGAACAGATGGAACGTTTCCAGTCCAACAAACACTGGTTGAAAAAAGAAGCGTGACCGCACTTTAAACTAAAAGGAAGAGAAACACAGTAGTTTGATATTGATATAATCGATAGAATTGACAGCAAGCAAACATTTTTGGATATCCTGTTTACTCACAGGGAGATGACGGACACACCTCTCAACGGTGATCGGGCGACGATAGAACAGAAGATAAAAGAACTCGATCTGGGGTACTTGGAAGCAGAAAATAAAGGAGGTAGGTAGCCTAGCAAAAGACTTTGATCTATTTAAGTCAGGCTTTAAAACATGATATTAATCATGACCACGGCATGCCCAACGAGTTCGCCCAGTGACCTTATCAGCGTCTGCGCGAATGGCGAAATATGTGACTATTGAATAACCGTTTCCATTGCTTCTCATGCGACTTGTTTTCCTCGACATATGAGCTCTCTAGTTTTGGCACGAGAATTACCTGCATAAAGGCTCTCGTTCTCATTCGGAAGTGACCCGACGCGCAACGCGTCGCATTGCATGAGTGCACATCACGAGATATACTTTGGACAAACACGAACGATGAAAACCTTACAATGGAGGAAATTTCTAGCGAGATAAGATTACATGTGATGCCGCAAATATCCACTTTTAAAATAATCATGAGAAAGAATTTTTTTTTGCATCCTTGTGATCCGTTCGATCCTCGGTCCGATGGCCGAGGTAGGGCGTCAGACTGACAGTGCCTGATTGACAGTATTGCTTTTTTACGACGAGATAAGATCTAAGCAAAGACCAGATGGTGGTGAAGATTTACAGTAGGATCGCCAGTATATGTAGATAAGATATTCACTAGCGTGAATGATTTTTGGGGGATTGATCATGATTTGCAAATTTCGGACCCTTGAAGATTGGATGCTGTACAGTTGTAGCGGTGAGATGGAATGATCGAGTGCTCAAGGGGCAAGGATATCAGATTAATTTTGCAATTACATTGCTTCTAGACATGAATTTCACGAGATAGTAAGGGGAAAGAAAAGAAGAAATCTGTCAAGCGTAAATGACAAATTCTTTCCTGAACTGACCCGAAATAAGGAATTTGACCCTGGACTCGGATAGCGACCGCCGAGTGTCGCGGACGATACGACATCATGGGTTAGCTGCAACCAAAGTTAAGGGTCGGAGCAACCCTGTGCAGCTGTAGTTGACATGTTGGAAATCAGACTCCTCGCAATCAGACCGGGAAAAAAAAGGGGAAGAAAGAAAAGAAGAGACTACTGCAGAATGTACACTGGGTGTTCAGCGAGATTCTGACCTCGAGCATCGGCATTGGATTAGACTCCGTGACAAGAAACATCAGACAACGATCGATGGAACTATTTCTTTTTTTAGTTCACATCACGAACCTCCGTGAATGTGGACGAACCTGGAGGAGAAAATAAGCTCACTCCAGCACTATATCTGCGACGGTGCACGTCTCGATATGTCTCTGAGCCCTGGAAGATCCAATGTTTGGAACGATGGAGAGCCCTGAAACCGCGATCGCGTCAAGACTTCCCCTTCTCCTCTTGGCTCTTGGGATTCAAACGAACCGGTTCTCCATCCGAAGGGAATGTGCACACCAGTGGCGGTGCGCTAGTTTCATTCGAGCACAGGTAGTTTGTGGAGTCCAGTAAGAAGCCACCTGCGGTCCTAGGCCGAGTGGAAGAAGCTTAAAAGGGTTGTTAGACTGTTAAATCAGTTAGTCAACATGTCCGTTCGGAGAAGGAGTCCAAAAGCTGATAACTCGCCCTGCTTTCTCCAGCAGCACTAACGCCATTTCCTGCCTAGCCTGTTTTCATCATTCGATGAGAGTGAGACCCTCGCCGAGGCCCGCTGGGTGGAAGATCCGGGTAACTCCCCCTGGCCATCGGCGGGGCCTGGACTAGTGGCCCCAATTTTAGGGCAAATCATTCTGAATACATAATAGCTGTAACTGTTAGCTTGTGTTTACCGTACCTTGTGAGCTATTCATGTGTTGTCTCCTCTCCCATGGGTCCTTTCTGCACAGCTGCGACACCGATTCCTTTTTATGAGTGGAGTTGTTTCTGCGCGAACTCCTCCACAGAGTCCGGACCAAGTATCGAAGTCTTGAGGAAATATGGCTACTTCACCATTGATGACTATTGTTGTGACTCGGGTGGTGGCGCTCTAGTGTAGCTTTCTAGTTTGAATAATAACAAGCAACAAGCATTGAAACAAGATAAAAAGCACGTACTTAGTAAAGTGATTTAGCAAACAGTTTTTAGACCAGTCAAAAAAAAAGATGATACAGCATAACACGGTCGCCGTGGATTTGGTTGCTGGAATTTCCCAGCAGCTGCGCTACTGCAGCAGGATATTCGCCCGAGAAGAATCTTCTGCATCTGTCGCATGGCGATACACATGGAGCAGAAATAGAAACACAAACAAACAATAATTGAACCTTGGGTACTCTGTTAGTCCATACAACTCGAACCATGGGTATCCTCCCTTGTTCCGCTTTGGGCTTAACCCCAAGATCAATAGGACGTTTCAGAACCCGAACAGCAAAACCAAGTCGAAGGACCAATAATGCTGAGCCACCAAAGTCAATATTGATTTTGGGTTCAAAATGGTACTCCGTACAGTAGTAGTACTTGGACATGTCTTTTTAGGGCTGTTTGTACATATGTAGCCTAGCGAAATCGAAATTAAAGCATTGAAAGCCCGTCGGGCTCTTGGGTCAGCCTATGCCAAATAGCGTTTAGACCGTGCATTACATGCATTGCGTTCCTGGTGCCTGAACCAAAGCCGTCGAGTCCGGGGGCTTTGGTAAAGAGAATAAGAGATAGAGAGACACAAGCATAATACCGAGGAAAGTCCTCCGTACATACTGTACGTTGGGCTCGTTCGCAATGGACGACTTGGAATCATTTCGGATAAAATTGCCCCGTTTGCTGCTCTGTAGAAGTACTTGGGGGAATTGTAAACAGATACTACCTCCGTGAATTAGTCTATTGTTGAAACTTGATAGTCATAGTTACTCCAACTTTGAACCACTGGACCAACAGCTTCAAGGCTAAGAGGGCTAAAAAAAACTCCCCAAACTCAAAAAAAGGGGAAATACACCACAGTGAACAACATTTCGGGTCAAGGCCCGTCAACCGTTGGTGGGGTCCCTGACGATCGTTTCCCCTGGGAATCTGGGATCCTCTTCGCTTTTAGCGGAGTTTAACTGGATGGAACCGAATCCAACTGGGTTTAGCCCGGTCGTAGTCCGCAATATGACCGCATTGCATACACAACGCTCCATCGCCATGCAGGTCCGGATTTGCTTCTCGCCCGTCAACCATGCTGGGATCCTCGCGATGCCTACCTTCTTGGGACTTGGCAGGAGAGACCCGCCTAGCCGGCCTCTCGTGCCCTTTGTCAAAATCTCTCCGGACTGGATTTTGACCGCAAAATCGATGGTCAGATGGCGCGCCTCCTTGATCCCGACTCCCGAGGCTTGGCTGGGCTCCAAACTGGCTGGGAAATAATTGAAAGCCCCCTTCTTCGAGGAGGCCTGGGTGACCCTACTCCATCCAGGCTATCAGCAGCAAATCTCGCGGAAGACTCGGTATCGCTCTGTCGGACCGTCGGTATGGCAATCGCAATTGATCGTCCCGTGCTAATAATCTGACACCGTCTCTGACTTGCGTTGCCAGTGCCACAACTGGACGGCACGAGCGGCTGCAGATGTTCCCACTCATGCTGTAACCAGCCTGCCCGTTGGTGATCGCTCACTGGCGAGTTGCGACGAGCCTCGCTCCACTCAGCCTGGTCACAGATCCAAGGTTTTTCCTCCCCGATATCTGTTGAGGCTAAGGCTAAGGGGGGAGGGGCCCAAGGGGGGCGTCCTCTAAGGGTGGATCTGTGGACATGGAACATTGGATAGCTCGAATTGTGGACTGAGGGCCTTTTTCTCACTTTCGAGACCGGGGTAACCAACTCTGTGAGCGTGCAGGGCTCCAGACTCTGGGTCTATTCCCTTTCAGGACATGGTTTATCTGGTTCCGATGGGATTGCGGCGTTGTGAAAGAAAAGAAAAACAAAGTGGAGAGCCACTAGGCGTCTCAGGATGTGCTATTCTTTGCTATGGAGCCCAGGTACGGAGTCAATTCAACTGTGCCTGACTATCACCCGCTCATAGCTGACCACTGACCAGTGATCAGGGTTATCCGAGTCATTGGATCTTTCAAGAATCCCTGATCCATAACTCCAGGGGTATATAAACATCGAGGATCTTGACCTGGTAGGGCTTCTTCTTTATTCTCCCCCATCCTCACCAGTCTATCGCTAATTGCTTCAAGAACGGCTTCTAGCCCGTTTCTATACTGTCGCTTTCTATTCCTTTCTTTGTTCTTTTTCTGACTCTCTTTTTGGGATATCAATTCCCGTGCCATCCGTTAATACCGACACTCTCTTAGCCATTGTTGCTATACACACTCTCTATATCAATCTTGATACCCTCTCGAAACTTCGAACCCATTGATCAACACATCATCAACTATGCGTTCCGACCTTCTTTTGCTCGCCACACTGGCGAGCTCTGCTCTCGCTTATCCCGCCGAAGTCGCCGTTGAGCGTCGTACTTTCGGTCTCCTGGCTCACCTGATCGGTGATGCTGCCTCCGATGTCATTGGACTGGTCGACGCCCTGCTCGGCGTGGACGTTCACGGTTCCGTCTCCATCCTGGCTGGCCTGAGCGCTCACGGTGCTGCTGCTTTGGAGGGAGGTGCTTTGGGATGCACTGCTGATGTTATTCACGCCGATGCTCGTGCTCAACTGAAGGTGTGGCTGGCTGGCCAGACCCACATCACAGGATCCCTGAAGACCTCCCTGCTCGCTTGGTGTGAGGGCTCCGGCTCTGCTACCTTGGATGCCGAGGTTATTGCTGCCCTCTCGGTCTATATCCCTACCTGTGCCGACATCGCTGCCAAGGAGTCCATCTATGTCACCGTTGATGGTATCTTCTCATCCACCGAGCTCTCATCCACTCTCGTTCTGAGCGCCTCCGCTCAAGCTTCTCTTTCTGCTTTCCTTGATATCCACGCTCACCTCGGCCTTGGTGCCCACATCCAGGCCGGTCTCAGCGTTTGTGCTGCCGGCGGTGTTATTGCCAGCTTGGATGCTGAGATCAAGGCTTCCCTCATTGCTTGGCTGAACTCCTCCGAGTGTGCTCTCGAGGCTGCTCTCAAGGCCTCCATCCTCGGCTGGTGCCACGGCACCCACGTTAGCGGCCTTGTCGAGATCGGTGTCATTGCCGACACTGCTCTGTCTGCCATCTCCGTCGGTGCTTCCATCGGTGCTTACGTCGAGGAGGCCGGTGCTCTCTCCGTCCACGCCCAGGCTACCCTCGCTGCTTTCCTGAACACCCAACTCGCCGTCGACATCGACGCCGATATCCTCGTTGCCCTCCAGGCTTGCGCTGCCGGCAAGCTCGCCGCCTCCCTCGATGTTGACGTCCGCACCGCCCTCGCCGTCTGGCTGTCCGGCTCCAGCTGCTCTCTTGGAGTCGAGCTGAAGGCCGTTGTCCTCCTCTGGCTGTCCGTTTCCGCCTCCGTCGAGACCTCCGTCGACCTTGTCAGCGGCCTCTTCGTCGACATCTCCGCCTTCCTGACCGAGACCATCATTGCCTCTCTCAGCATCAACCTCCGCAGTGCCCTAGGCCTCCTGGCCGGTGGTGAGAGCCTCGCCGTTCTCTCCTGGGAGGCTCGTGCCGAGCTTGCTGCCTTCCTCGGTGGCTGCACTGGCATCGATATCAGCGTTAGCATCCAGCTCATCATCATCGAGTGGTTCACCGGCTGCAGCATCCCCGGTGCCCCCGCTCCCTCTGCCTCCGTCTCCATCCCCAGCCTGCCCTCCGCAACTCCCATCGGTGTCTCCAGCACTCCTCTGATCCCCTCCGGCTCCGTCCCCACTGGCTCGATTCCCTCCGTCAGCATTCCCGCCGCTGGTGTCCCTACTGGCCCTGCCGGCTCTATCTCCGTGACCATCCCCTCCGGCCCTGCTGTTACCGGCCCTGCTGGCGGTAACGGTGCTTCGTCTACCCCCTGCGACACTGAGACTATCCCCGTCGTCTCCTCGTCTGTCATCCCCGGTGGCCCTGAGGTTTCTGGTGTTGTTCCCACCGGCTCCGTTCCTACTGGTAGCGTTCCCTCCGGCCCTGCTGGCTCCGTCTCTGTGACTGTTCCCTCCGGTCCCGCTCCTACCGGGTCTGCTGGCGGCAACGGTGGCTCTGGCAATGGCTCTTCTGGCAACGGCTCTTCTGGCAACGGCTCTTCTGGCAACGGCTCTTCTGGCAACGGCTCTTCTGGCAACGGATCTTCTGGCAACGGCTCGTCTGGCAACGGCTCTTCTGGCAACGGCTCTTCTGGCAACGGCTCGTCCGGTTCTGGCTCGTCCGGCAATGGCTCTTCTGGCAACGGCTCGTCCGGTTCTGGCTCGTCCGGCAATGGCTCGTCCGGCAATGGCTCGTCCGGCAATGGCTCGTCCGGCAATGGCTCGTCCGGCAATGGCTCGTCCGGCAATGGCTCGTCCGGCTGGTCCTCCTCTAGCTCGAGCACCTGGGCCTGGTCAGCTGGTGGTGCCCCAGCTCCCACCGCAGCCCCTACCGGCTCGGGCTCCGCCGACTCCTCGACCTCGACCTCGACCGTCATCATCCACCACACCGTCTACGCCTGCCCTGCGTAAGCGGCTACAATCCTTATGGAAGCATGTGAAGAGAAGAGACACTGATACCTCCCTCTTCCACACGCGTCCTTGCACCTTTCTCATGCCAAGATGACCCTTTTGACACCCCCGTACTAGCGTGCCTTGCACCTAACACCCTCCTTTTCCTGCTTGTGATCTGTTGAAACACTCTCTGCTGTTCCTGTCTGTAGATATTTAATTATAATTCTAATCTGCTGTGGGATATTCAAGCTTGCTTTCTCTGTATGTTCTTGTCTTTGTATGTTCTTGTCATTAGACTTGTAGCATTGACTGACTGTAGCTATGCTGGTTGATTGTGGTCAAATCACCAAAATCACATTCAAATGGCTTAAGTCTATTTGGATCAGTAAAATTTCATAGGTTTGAAACTCCACCACTTTTTTTTATAGATCATTCGAACTTAGAGCGTATTTACTGTAGTTAGACCTTTCCTTTGATGTAAGGGGAAGAAAACAGGCCCTGTCCTGACTTGAAAGAAACCAAAAGCTCATCAGGGATTTTCTGGTTTGGCCACTATCAAGTGCCGCACTGGCCCAGATTTTGGTTGATATTGCTGCGTTTAGTGAACTGGATAAAAATCACTTCTATGATTATTTGTCGTACGTAGAAGACCTGATATTATCTCATTGCCTTCAATGGAGTACCTTACTTTAGATTGCATATTATTGCTCATGTTGGTTCTTCTATAAGAACTTTAAGAACTTCTAATGTACATATCTCACAGTGCTATGTAAGATGATACTACATAGTGGAAGATGGCCGTCTCAATCTGCTTGATTAATTGAGACACTGAGTGGAGAGGTTGGTCCTACTCTAACAAATATTAACAGTCCACCCGGGGACAAGGCTGAACATCGTTCAAGCTAATGCCGCTGATTGGCTTGCGGGTGGAATGGCGGAACAGCCATCAATCGGGGCTGTACAGAATGTAGTGAAGAGGGTCGCCACGCTCTCGTGGCCAACCAAACATCTTCTTCGGGGCCTTCGGGGTCTGATATGATAGTTGTGTCAGTTATATGAGATCTGGATATCATAGTCTCGGGGAAACAGATATGAAGTGAAAGTGGGATTGAACAGAGACAGAAATGAGAAAGGATCATGTCTAATTTAGTAACTGCTTTGGAGTTACTTCATATCACTTACCGGCGGGATCTCGGGCAGAATCTTGTCGACGGGGGTGGTAGGTCGCGCCCCGTCATTTGCTCCCGCCGGAGCATCGCCTGTAGCCGGCGCCTGTTGAGTGAGCTGCTCGGGTTGCTCAGGCCCGGCAGTCACGGGCTTTTCATGCCCGGAGGTGTTCTCATCACCACTAGCCATCGTTGGCTAGGGAGGCAGTCGCTCAACGTTTCTCTCGAAGAGCGGGGGGGACGTATCTTTCCAAAGATCGCTTTCGCTTTCGAGGCCGCTCCTCGCGAGGGGAGGGCTCTCGTGCGATCTTCGGGGAGGGCTTCTGGATGAAGGTGAGTGAGGTGCACGGGAAGGGAGAGGAGGGGATGGATCTGTCTCGATCACTGGGGTCCGTACAAGGTCTCTTCTCGTTGCGCTCTGGGGATTGGCTTTGAGAGCGGCGAGAAGGGGAGCGAGAGGAGGAGCGGACGGGAGGAGGTGGAGAGCGAGACGGACGACGGAAGCGAGGAGAGCGAGGAGAGCGAGAAGCGCGACGGATGCGAAGAGGGGAGCGACCAGGAGTGCGATCTGGACGAATGAACCTGGGAGGAGAACGTGAAGAAGAACGTCCGCGGGAAGGAGTTCGATCTGGGCGATCCAAAGGGAATGAGAATGGCTTGCGGCGAGGAGGGGTGTGATCTGGACGATCCAAAGGGAATGGGAACGAACCGCGGCGAGGAGGGGAATCGCGATCACGATAGCGAGTTCGGCCGTATTGAGGAAGCGGGGAGCGTGAGCGGCGTCGATTGTAACGGCCTCTTCCTCCAGAGCTCCCGAAGTTGCGATCGCCTCGCTCAGCACGCTCTCGGCGTCTCATGTCATTCAACTCGCGCTCTCGGAGGCGCTCCTCTTCTCTCTCTCGCCGAGCAGCTTCGGCAGCTTTTTCGGCCTCGATCTGTGTACACAATTGGTCAGAAAAAGCTTCGACTGAAGAGATGGGTAACTTCTCCGGCTTTTATCACCTTCTCTTGCATGAGCTCCAGCTTCTTGGCCTCTAGGATCTCCTTTGGAACACCTTGAGGGTTTGCTTGACCACTGAGGCAGAGGGACCACAGCTCCTTGCAAAACTTGGGGGTGTCCTTGTCAAGGAATCCTGTGAGCTGGATTTGAAGAGCTTTGATATCCGGCTAGTTGGCGACAGGCCCCACGTTAGCAGAAGCACATCTCATGGGCATCAAGACATCCCGTCAAGTTCACAGAGAAGACAACGTACATAGCGAGAGCCCTCAAGCAGGTTGGAGCACAGCTCGATAACGACATCGTCCTCATTGCCGAGGATCTCAGAGATGCGCTTGTTGATCCATCTACAGCACACCTTGATCAGCTTCTCGACTCTTGGTGCCATCGAAAGCTGCGGCCATCACTCACTTCTTCATGACTTCGATGTTCAGCTTGGTCATGTCCACCTTCTGATTAAATTCAGGAGGGAACTTGGTCTTCTTGAGGAGCTTTGCATCCACAGGGGTCGCCATTTTTGCGGGTGAAAAATGTGAGTGTGAGAAGCTCGACGCGTGGGGTGGGATGAGAGAAGAAGAGAAACAAGATGCGGTGGACGAGAAGCTATATTATTAGGCGGTCAGTATACTGCTAGATTTTCTACTAAAAGGCGGTCTGTAAAGCGGCTCTAGGGGGCATAATCTAGGGCGGTCTACAGAGCGGTCTAGGGCAATGGGCAGATGAAGAAGTGCTAGAGTTGGAGAGCCATCGGCAATTATTCCAGCGAGAGAAGTCGGAGCTGGAACTATGGAGTACAGTTCCGGTCCATAGTTGTGAATTTCTTAATATCCGTTGGTTTACTTAATTACAGGATTGCAGGACATGTAGCAATTCACTGGCCGCATAAATGATCGACGATGGAAACCCGTCAGGAGTGGGAAGGGCTGAATAATGTATTTATGCTGTTTCCAGCTTGATCAGCACGATCGAGATGGCTGTTTGGGCTTATAGAGTACCAAGTAGACTCATCCAAGCACTGTCCGTTGGCATTAAGCGGCGAACCACATGTAAACGCCGTGAACTGGGGAGAAAATGGCTCAGTTGTGGCTGATGCAGCATGGAAACATGCGTGGTAAACGGAGAAGAACAGGGCAGTACCCGACTTGCCTCCAGGCGTATGCAGTTTCAGTACCGAACCTTCATTGCAATGTTGTGCTTAACATCCCTCGAATCCACCCTGCGAAGGGTGCAAAGAAGAGACAATCTTTGTAGTCAGTTCTGTCGCAAAAATCAAGGAGAGCCTTACATCTTCGGGCGGCTGTAGCTCCAGTTGCATGTGTGAGTTTGGCCAGATCCACTGGACAGGGGAAAGGGGGTTGTCGAGCATCTTCACGGATTGAAGCGGTACCTTGCATAGCACAGGCATAGTAGACGCAATGGTCGATGCCAAAACAGTGGCCGAGCTCGTGTGCGGCGGTTCGGCAAATTCTACCTAGCCAGAGAGTGGAAAGAGCTGATGGGGACAGACTGCTGGTTTCCAAATCTCGATAGATGGATATTGCGGCCATCAACGGGGAAGATGAAATAGAGCTGGAGTCTTTGATCTCGATTGGCTTTTTTGGCTTCGATGTCTTTTGTCGTTTTGCTTTGGGTCCAGACATTGTGCAACACGTGGCAATGAAGTCTTCACAGTGTGATGCGGGCCAGGCATGGAGTCTTTCAACAGATTGATGTTCATCCAGTGCTGGGTTGTATCTCGCACTCGAGACAACCGTGACTCTACTCGCACCATAAGCACGGCCGCAGACAAATTCGTCATCTTCATCTTCATAGAGATCTTGATTGACTAGAAGCAACAGTGCGTATGCATCTTTGGGCAATATGGCTACTGCGGCATCGAGTAGATCATCAAGATTCAGTTGACCACCAAAGACCCCGTCTGGCGATGGGCGGATGCGGATACGAACACATTCCTCTCCGAACTTGAGAGCGACATATTTCGGCTGACACGGCTTTCGCTTTGTTTTAGGCTCCTCATCCCATGCGGTAAAAGCAGGACTCAATCGAGATAGAGACTTGACAGGTAGGCCGTGGTAAAATGCTTGTAGGTAGTCGAGGATCGCCTCGGCTGACGGTTGAGTGACATGATGTCCGTCAGCAAGACGATTGTCCCATGCTCGCATGAACTGAACATCATCCTCAATGTCCGGTGCGGTGACTACATATACCGTCTTACGTTTTGCAGACACTGGGTTGCGGTCTTCTTCATCGAGCCATTCTTGAAAACTCTGGGGTGGATACTCAGGGTCTTCACTGAGATCATCACCCGGTAGTAGCAAGGGAGCTGGGAAAGTCCATGGATCATCAGCTGGTATCGATTTCGAATCATGAATTTTTGACGGTTTATCAGGCCTTGTTGCTGCAAGGCGCTGCTTTGTGTCTGGCCTTTTGAACCCTGCTCTCGCGGCGTTTTGCGAACAAGTCACCGAAGCAGACAAATGGGTGCAGTGGAGAGTGGAATTCGAAGACATATTCGCATGGAGGGAGGATCGAATTTCAGCCGTCCCAGTTCGTATAAGTTGACTTGTACTAGTTGGGCCCACAGTGGGTGAAAGAGAAGGTCGGAATTGGGTTGATGTTTTGGGAGGCGAGGGGGCGGCCCCATCTTGGCTAGCGGGGAATGCCCTGTAGAGCCCGTGCACAACTGATAGCCTAGGCTTTTTAGTATTTCTTAGTACTTCAAGTTTCTTTTGCTATCGACCTTTGTCTTCCAGATAGTTGAGAAGGCCTCTAAGCCTTCTGAGACAGAGAAGCTGTCAGTTGGCGAATCAGAAGGCATGATAGTCGAGTATAAGAAATCGGCGCCGAGAAAATGGAAAGGCAGACCGAGATGTTTGCCCGTAATATGATTATATGATTGGCCGCACTATGAGTCTAGCGCGCATCAACGGTCTTAGAAGGCACAGATCTAGGAAGGTACTACTGCGTGCATGAGGTTTCCCCGCTTTGATCAATCTTTCTGCTCCTCACAGCTGGAGAAGGTCGACAGGAGAGAGAAGAGAACAGAGAATCATACACCAGTTTGGAAGGATAGAATTTCTCAAGGCAAATGGAAGTACGAAGCTCCCGTGGCTCCGAGGACCTGGGTTCTTCCAGTAAGGTGTGGAGCCGTCAAAGGCAAGTGCATATTCAAAACAAGGGGAAAACACGACTCAAAAAGCTGATGCAAAATATTTGTTCAGATATCCGGGATCTCTGTTATTCAACCTGGGAGCCTTCTTTCTCCCAGCTCTTTACGGTACACTCAGTAAGCTGTGGGTTGCCAAAATTGACTCGAGCCAGGTTGTGTTGACAGATGTTTACACCTACATTGGCATCGTTGCTGAAGTTCTCAACGATGCCTTTCCACGTTCGGCTTGGAATGTCATTGGTGACAAAAGCACAAGATCGGTCCGCTCGCGCTTGAATTTGGCTTACACTTTAATGATAGCCACTGCAGCCCAAGGATTTATTCTCATGGTCATATTTCTCGGCTATCCTCAAGGTCTGGCATCAGCCTTTGTTCCCGAGGAGGTTCGGGGGATCTCCCTCACATACGTGCGACTGTCTTCGGTTCAGTTCTTGACTTCAGCAACCGAAGCTGCTTTGTCGTCATCAACTCGAGCTCTTGATAATCCCGATGTCCCGTTGATCTTTAGCTCTGCCAAATTTGCGATCAACATTGTGCTAGACTTGCTGATCATCTCTAAGTTTCATGTCACAGAAGCAAAACCAACGATCGTCTCCCAGGCTGTCGTGAGACTTGTCTGCGATGTTGTCTCTGTTCTGGCCGGACTACTGTATTTTTCTCTTGTGGTTGTACGTAAAGTGCAGAAAGAACCAGATGGAAGAGGGCACCTGAAAATAGGATCCTCGGCCTTTATGACTCTCCTCAAACCCAGCGTTTATACCTTCACAGAGTCTGCAATCAGAAACGCAATCTATCTCTGGCTTGTGAATCGGATTATCCAAATGGGAGAAACATATGCCACCGCTTGGGGTGTTTTCAATACAATTCGCTGGGGCTTGGCCATGGTTCCAGCGCAAGCACTCGAGTCATCAACTCTTGCATTCGTCGGTCATGCGTGGGGAGCTTTTCGTGCATCATCAGATACGACTCATCCAAGAGCCTCCCGCAAAGAGATACTCAGTAGGTCCAGAACTGAAGGAAAATGGGTCACTACTGACTTGGTACCATAGAGATACTCCGACCAGCGTTATTATCATGCGCCATTGTCCTCGTTTTTGAAGCGGTCATTTGCATCGCACTTTCAATACGGGGCATAGATGGGTTTGCTTACTATCTCTCAAACTCGAGGGAGGTGGCAAAAATCACGCAAAAGATGTGGAGGGTGAGTCCCTAGTTTGCATGGATTATCAGAAGTCTTTGTTAACGTTTCTCTGCAGGCCATAGATTGGACGTACATATTCTATGGGCTGAACTACCAGCTTGCAGCAGTTCTGCTTGCAGCTTCACCCCGTTGGTATCTGTACCAAGCCCTGGGGTCAAACTTTCTTTGGATGCTCCCATGGGCGATCGTGATGACCAAAGAGTCACTGCCAAAGACTCAAGCCTGGTCCTACTATGCCATTATCTTTGGCGGGGCTTTGGTGTTTGATTTATTCGATGTCAGTCTCACTCTTCTTCTTTGGATCTACAGACTATCCATGGGTCGCGTCAAGGTGTAGGCTGAAGGGTGGCTGGAGTTGCTGTGAGGGCATCTGGACTTTTCTAGGACACAATGAAACGAAGGAAGAGATTAGAACCTTATTCAAATGCAAAGACCTTCGAAATTTTGCTATGTACAGGGAGAGATTCCAGCCCATATTTCATGAGTTATTTCTGAGTATAGGATCGCGATGTCTAAATCTTCCATATCTTTTGATCTGGTCATGAAAGTTCTTTGCCCATTTTAAGTGCTCAGGATCCTCAAGTTTAGTGAACATTTTCACTGAAAGTTCCTGATCCTTCAAGTCTTCTGAGTGGTTGAAGGGCGAGTACATGTACCGTCGCTGGATATTTGGCAGGCCTGTATCCCAACCTTGCTCAATGGCATACCGTGAGACTGACACGGCTTTCGGATCGGTGGCATAAGCCTGTGGTGTATCTCGGAAGATATTTCGAGGTACTTGGTCGAGGAGCAGGATCAAAGCGAGTGCTCCCTCACCTCTACCTTTAACTCTCCAGTGATCAAGGCTACCATCTCTAGCCGCTTCATAGCACTCACCAAGATGATTGCGAACGTACTCGTCGTCTGCAGGACTCCCATACCAAAACGGCTTTCGTCGGAGATAGTTACGCGATGATTTGGCACCGAACCAGAAATTAAGGACGTCTTGGTATGTTTTTGGAGTCATTGCTTGTCTCATGAGATGTCAAAACTGCGTCAAAATGAGATCCTAGGCTTGAGTTTTGTCAAAGAGCGCCAAGTAGCAATGAGCGCGATAGAAATTGGAGCACAGTGTGTTGCGACAGAGAGATGACGTCACTGGATCCCTTTCGCGTGGTGTATTCTGAGTCTGAATCATGGCCAGACGAGACTACACCTCCTTTATATCCTATCTCTTTCATGATTCAATACTTTAAATCCGATAGCACCATGTCTACGCAGGATAGGAGCGTTCCAGTGTTGAATTAATAATGCAAATCTGTGGCGACGCCCGGCCCTATCCATACGTCCGTCGTCAATCTTAACTCCGATTCACGAAGACAGCCCCACAGAATATCAGCCGTTGGCAAGGTCAGGACAAACATGCGGACACGCGAGATCTAGCGAGCAGCCACTCGAAGCTGATCGAAGACAACAAGTCCACACATATTGGCCCCCATATCACATCTCCCAGTGGAGCCCAGTTGGTTGAACGCATGAATAAGATCATCATCTCTGGCAAACACAACTCAAGGGTTTCCACGCTAATCAGTCTCTCATTAAATATCTACCAAATGGAAAAAGTCTCTGTCGACTACACAAGTGGAATTCCCTAGGGGGTACTGGCAAAGCTTTTAGGGGGAAGTTGCTTCTCGTGGGGACAGCCGACGATCAAGTTTGGGGTACGTCACATTGCACGAGATCGCACGCCTCGGAACCCAACCGAATCAGCATCCCTAATTTCATATCATAGGCTGGAATCCTATTACTAGTGATACCCTGGTCTAATTGGTCTATAATTATTATGTATTAATCCGGCAATCATCCAGCCACATGAGGAATTGATGCACCTTATTGTAACCCGATCGCGTAGGCTGGCTGACGCGGGCTGCGCTAGCGCAACTTGTGTAACCCTTACTCGTCATAACGATCATGACTGGTAGTCTGGCAAGGAGTTTCACAGGTGAACAGCGGCAAAATCCGATCAGAGACTCATGCATTGATTCGCATTCAAGTCGTATTATTTCCTCATCCGTAGGCCGATAAAGATACCCCTGAATATGAATCGGCTAGAAAGGCAATGGCTGGGTTATTTGGACAATCATTGATGTCTTAGACTGCGATGCAATGACATGGCATGGTAACCCCAGTCACTCTTCTCGGATTTACAATCTCATCTCCGGAGGTTGAAGGTATACAAAGTCAACTCCAGATGGAAAGTCTAATATCTGAGGGAGCTTTAAGTAAAGGAGCAAAAACTCAAAATCATCAGGCTTGACACGCGATCTTCAAGCAAGTTATCGTAGCTAGCAGACTTTACGGAGTATAGTAGGGGTGATGGCAAGCAAGGGGCAAATGAAAAGGAATAAGAGATGCATCAACCAATGATGGACATGAAATGCACCTATGAAATCACTCTGTGGGTGATCACTCGAGTTGCTTTTTCTCTCTTAATAGCCTTGCATAATTGTCTCTGCTTTTTCCTGTCTTCCCAAGTCGCCCTTAAAAGCTTCCAGGGTCGCCACATGCCACCTCTCCTCCCAATATCACCACCATAGCCCAAGGATGTGGAAAAGCAAGAACTGGCTCGATCGCGATTATGGATCTATAATGCCTGTGGACGATCATGAACTGCACAATGAACACGACGAAGAAAACCAACTCCCCTTGACGATATTTCCGGACTTGGAGGACCCTGATGAAATCAAGCCGAAACATTTACTCCTATTTATCTTGTCTACTGTATGCTTTCTTCTTACTGGGATATTCGTTCTGGCTTTGATATCCGTGAGGGCTTCGGATGAGGTTGAGTCATGACATGACACGAGTTGACGAATGTTTGTTGCTCTCCATCCTTCATTATGATTCATTGTACTAATTTGCTTGTCTCACGCCTAGGTACCTCCTTGCCGCCACTCATTCATTCCCTGCTGGCGGGGTCTACCTTTCCTATCCTCGATTCTAATCTCGCCGAGTGTGGCCACCATATCGTACACGCGAGATCATAGCTCATCGGCTTTGTTGAATATGGAATTTGGAATTTTGGCGGTTGATGACATGGACGGATACGAACATACACTCTCACTCATCGGAAAACAGCACCGATCTGTAATATAATACGAGACTATTTCTTGGAATACATGTGAATATGAGGCTTGTTGCTTTCGAGTGATCAAATTCCGACAGGCACGGAGATTTCGAGAGTATGAGATCGAAAAGGGCAGTGAAATACAATCGCACTAAGCCTATCTTAAGCTTTTTCTTAGCTCTCCCGCCGAAGATTTGCCGATTTACACATTTGGTAAGATTGATCCTTTCAACAGGGACACGGAGTATCAACATCTAGTGCCAGAAAATAGGTACGGCTTCGAGAATGCAATATTCAGTCCTCGTTGTGGATTACCGGGCCGCTAGATATACACAGGTCCGACCCATTGCCCAAAAGTCCTCTACAAAGTCCTGATAACAGTGGGATATAGTACTGCTAAGATAATTTCTATTGATCTAGACCTACCGATCTGCTGAACAAATAGGGGGATTATATCACACCACGTGTAGATGAATTGATTGAAAGGCATGATATTTCCCTCGAACGAGCCGAGTGGATCGAAGATTCCAATGGACGATTAAGTTGAAAATTGAGTTTCGGGTACTCCGTAAGGTTCAGACCTTTTCGGATGGTTCTTTACTCGATCGCCGAACTGTTTTCCCCCCGAGCCCGCTGGTACCCAAGTCCTAATTTTGAGTCTTTCACAATTAATGTATTAACTTATTTTCAGCCGTCTTTGGTATCTTGAGACAGGTATCAAAGTACACTTGCCAAATCAACTCAAGCCATGATATCCATGCGAATGGTGAAAATTGTCTTTCAAGCTGAAGAAACATGGCTGGCTGTACGGTAGTCGTGAACGATCGGCAGGGGGCGGCAATGGTGAACCATACACTTTTCTACTTACTTTTGCTCAAGCGACTGGCTCCACGGCAGTGAGCAAAGGCACCAGTATCCTTTTCAGTAGAAGATACGAGGTAATGATGTCCGTGTAACCCATCCATCCCATCTGGCGATTTCTGTGGGGCGATCCCTTATGTCCCCGGCCTGTCTACTCCGGCTGTTTAAAGTGCCCAATACCCAGATGGATCTCGTAATGCCACTCCTTTTCCCTTCTCTGTCTATTCCTTCTAACCGATCGCTTCTCGGCCAATCGATATGGCTCCCTCCCGAAAAATTCTACTCCTCACGAACAGCGAACTAGGTCAATGCAATGTCGCCTTCGCAGTAGCCGAGGAATTCCTACGGCGTGGCGAATTCGCCGTGCATCTCGGCTCATATAGTTCGCTAGCTGCACTCGTGGAAGACTTGAATAATCGCGTTAATTGCGGTCACTCAGCGGAATTCCACGAAATCCCAGGTCCCTCCATGACGGACCTGGCCGTTCGCAGTAACGTTGGGCTTCTTTTTCACCGGCCGGGTGTGAAGGGTGCAACGCAGGGATTTGCAAAGGTCGCTACTGCTATGAAGAACTGGAGGCCGTCGGAATATCAAAAGGCGTACGAGAGCTGTGTAGCGATGATGGAGAAACTGCGACCGGATGTCGTAGTGGTAGATCCGATTTTGCATGTTGGGTTGGATGCGTGTCGAACGGTCAAACCGGCTCGAGTCGTTATACTTTGGCCTGTTCCTCTTAAGGATATTGTAATCGCTATTCAGCCCCAAGCTGGGATATTTTGGAAGTACCCTGCGTATGCTAACCTGGAAATATTGTTCAGGTATGAAGACACTGACTTATTCCTTTAGTACTGGATCCGGGTATCCCTTTCCACTGCCATGGAAACTCATTCTCAAAAATATCTACCTGGTATTACGCGTGATCATGACGCTGGCAACGGGGAAATCAGAACCCGATGAACTTCAAGACGGGAAAAAGCCAGAAGGACGAAGTCCATTCCCACTGGTGAACGCATATTCAAAGGATGTCTTATGCTTAACACCCGCGTTTAAGGAACTCGACTTTCCACTGCACGTTCCAGGCAACGTGGTTAGTTGCGGTCCCATTCTTCGACAATGCCAACCTCTGTCGACCTCTGACCCTGAGCTGGAGGCATGGCTCACGAAACCGACTATCTTGATTAATCTAGGGTCACACGTTCGACTATCTGAATCGATTGCTATCCAGATGGCGAAGGGAGTCCGGACCGTTATCACCAAACGTCCCGATTTGAAGATTCTGTGGAAGCTCAAGTATGATTTGGAGACCTCAGATGGGTTCCAAAAAGTTCTGGGCTCATCTATCGCCGCTGGATCAGTGAAAGTGGTGTCCTGGATCCAGGCGGATATCAGGTCTGTATTGGAGAGTGGTCGGATTGCCACGTACGTCCATCATGGAGGAGCCAATTCCTATTTTGAAGCATGCAAGTAAGTAAATATTTCTGACGAGAAGAACGTTCAAGTGTTCTAACAATATCTCTAGGGGCGGTGCTCCTCAGCTCGTGCTTCCACAGTGGCTTGATACCTATGACTGTGCAACCCGGGTTGAATGGCTTGGAATCGGACTCAACGGCAGTAAAACTGCGGCCCCCGGGGTCGAGGCAGGGGAATTCTCGAAGGCTCTATTGCATGTTTTGAGTGATGAAGGTATTCGTGCCAGGTCGGCTGCGGTAAAGAATCTGTGTAAGGTAGAAGGGCGTACAGAAGCTCATGATCGCATTGTCGAATTTTGTTTGAATGAGTAGTGGCCACACATTATGCGACCTTTGAATAGATATACCCAGCGCTGTTTCAGTTGTATCGCAAAGCTCTCTGGCTATTGGGACTGACCGATTTTCATTGTAGACAGCCGCTGCCTATGAAAGAAAAGACCAAAACAGGAAGATAGCAAAGCCTTGAACAGAAAACTGTGTGAGAATTCAAGAAAATGGGGACAAAAGAGTTCGTAATCATATGCATGGTTGGAGCGCTTCCAAAATCATAACAAGAACTTCACGCCAATTCCCTTAGAACCCGGTACACATCCTCTCTAGCTTGACGCAACTCCTCATCCACCTCGCCGTCAACATGCCGGGATTTGACCTCGTAATGTAGCTGTACAAGCTCCTTGGCGCGTTGCAGGGCTTCTTGCTTGCTGGGTTGTCCATTAGAGACCGAGCCACTTTCGGCAGGCGGCTCGTCAGTGGATATCGGCCCACTGACAAGTGCAAGGGCCTCGTTGTGTCCCTGGGAGATGTCAGTATCTTTGCTTGAATCATTATCATCGGGGCCTTGCGCGCTGATGCGCTGTCCGGGTGAGCGGTGGGGCACGTTGGAGCAGGAGGTGACGGTGGCGCTAAGACTTACACAAACACGTAGCGAGGTGATATCGGATAGTATTTCCGCGACCTGCATCGTGGATGAGAGTGTCTTTGGGTATTGAGAATAGCTCTTTCTAGGTAGTGGACATAGAAGGCTGGACAAGCTAGGAAGGAGAGAAGATATGAAGGATGAGAGCCTTGGCGGGTGTCGTTGCCACAAAACATGGGAGTTCGGTTCGTATTCGTATTCATCCGCAACGACAGATCAACAGTTCATGATTATTATTATGGTTCATAGTGGCATACTTTGACGGTGCCCAATCCCGAAGGTGATACGACTAGTAAAGAGCTGACTACGACAAGTATCACACTGAGAAATAAAGTTCATGATATTCATTGCAAATTGGAACAACAGCATAAATCTGAGTTCAACCTTTGCAGGCACCGCGCATCAGGCAGAGCAGCAGGCAAACAGCTGGAACTGGACAAAAAAAACACAAAAGATTCATCTCATTGCATGCGAAAAAAAGGGACAAAAGAAGACAAAGATATCAGAAGAAGGAGAAGCAAGAGAAGAGGTAGAAAATAGAGCCAACTCCACGGGGCGTGAAAACAAACTCCATCTGATCCGAACTGCCGAACCATTCGTTGCGTGCTGAGAACCCAAGGACATGAAGCAGGAAGCAAGAAGGGGAGAAACCGAGCAAGGCGAAGCGAAGCAACCACACCCACACCAGCGACTGAGAATAGGCCGAAGCCTCCTGAGATCAATCATGTCCTGATGCCTGAGACGGGTAGGGTCTGGTCTGTTGTTATGATGTGATGTATGTGTCCATGGAATTGGTCGGCGACAGTCTTTGAGGGCGCGTCTAGCTGATGCCCTCTTCAGGGGTGACTGATATTCGACGACCAAAGGCCGGAACATCCCTTCACTTCTCATCAGACTCCAGGTCCGAGTCTGTCAGGTCCTCCTCGGTGATGGGAGGCAAGAAGACGATGCGATGCTTGGAGGTCCCGTCTGGCCACGTGAATGAGCCGTCAGGATTAACATGCTCTAGAGCGTAGCTCTGCTTGTCCATGTACTCTTGCTCGAGGATGAGGTACTGCACCTCGTGAGTGAGCCAGGTCCAGTACCAGCCGTTCTTGCGCAGGGCGTGGGTGAGGCGACGACGGTAAAGATTGTTGTCGCAACCGGCCAAGAACGCCTCAATGAAGACAGGGTCATTGGCCTGACCCAGGCGGATCTGATCACGGCGGAAGTCGCAGGCCGCGTCGAAATAGTCCTCGAGAGGACGGCCTTCCTGATGCATGACCGCATCGAGCTTCACGGCGAGGGCCTCACGGGCCTCATCGGGCGAGATTTGGTCATCGTGCTGGTCAATTTCGGTGGTGGACTTGGTGCGCTCACCATGCGCAGATCGAGGTGACCGGGGCATGCCATCTGATGCGGCGCTGAGAGCAGAGGAAAGTGAGGTTGCGGCATCACCCTCGTCACCGTCGAAAAGAATGGCAGGCAGCTCGTACAGGGCCTCAAGCTGGGCGATGCAGTCGATGAGAGCTTGACTGCCCAGGTCGCAGTTGGCGGCATACTGGTACAGAGGCGCCATGGCTTGGCCGAGGAGACGGTGCAGCAGGCGGATGCGGTGCTCGTCGCCGTCAGAGTAACCGGCAAGAACAGTCACCATGGAAGCAATAATGACGATAAGGTCATTTAAAAACTTGGAGAGGTACTCAGTGAGCTGCTCCCGCTCATTCAGCTGGTCCTTGACATCCAGCAGACGGGAGGTGAGTATGCCATTCTGGCGACGAAATTCGTACGACCAGAGAAGGGCAAGAGGGGAGGCAGGGACAGCAGAGGGGCGAGGAGGGACCTGAGAGCTCTCAGACATGGTGATGGTGCAGGTGATGTGAAGCGAAGATTCTGGTCGATGTGAGAGAAATAGCGCGAAGTTATTGTGAGAGAAAATTGTGGAAGGAAGGATAGAAGAAGATGGGAGCGAAGATTGTAGAATTTGGAAGAGAGAAGGGGAGAGAGCAGAAGAGGAAGAGGAAGAAAGAAAAAAGAAGCTGGAGAAGGCCGGAGGGTGTGAAGGCAACGATGGGAGTCGCGCGACTCATACCCTCAAACCCTCAAACCCTCACACCCGTTCACCCTCACCCTCACCCTCAACCCAATGCACACACGCCTTTTCGCCTATTCACAGGACAATACCTTCCTACCCGCAGCCCCGTTTAGCCAGGCTAAGGCTATTGACTTGCCATATGATTGATGCTTCAGTCATTTCCTAAACGGAAAGTACCAGGATCTCTGGATAGCACGTTCAACACAGTAGAAATTCACAACCTGAAGTACCTATTAGAAATCGTAAACAGTCTATTCTGTACAGCATGATTGGAAGAGAACAAGAGTATGAAACCGTAAGAAACAAGTCACATTTTGGCCCGATCTATTTGATTAAGTACTGAGAAAGCGGCATCCTTAACCAACCAGAGCGAGCTAGGTACAGAGGAAAACGGAGAATAAAATGCGGGCAAAGGGAAAACCGCGACAGCACGAGGACGCATAAACATGTCACTCCTCCGTGACATGTAAAGGGGGAGACATAGGAAAAGCATAGCAGTGTCCCCGGGAAGTTGACCGACCTCTGATCAATCTTTCTAAATGATCGGGCCCTGATTGTCAACTTCTCAGGGACAAAAAGCCACTTTTGACGCAGAGTCTGCGATCATAAATCCGCATCAAGACATCATAAAAAGGGGGGCGTTTAGATGAGGTCGGCAACGTTCATGGGCATCTCCTCAATCTGGGTGCTGTAGAACTGCTCGATCTCACGGAGCATGCGAACATCGTCGGCAGTGACGAAGTTGATGGCAACACCCTTACGACCGAAACGACCACCACGACCGATACGGTGAATGTAGTTCTCACGGTTGGCGGGGAGATCGTAGTTGATGACCAGGGAAACCTGCTGGACATCGATACCACGGGCCAGGAGGTCAGTGGCGATCAGGACACGGGAAGAACCAGAGCGGAACTCCTTCATGATAACATCACTAGAGTAGATAGTCAGTTAAAGAGTTCCCAAAGGAGATCAATCGGGTATAACATACCGCTGACCCTGCTCCATGTCACCGTGCATGGCGCTGACAGTGAAGTCACGAGCAGTGAGCTTGTCGGTGAGCCAGTCGACCTTTCTGCGGGTGTTGCAGAAGATGACGGCCTGGGTGATGGTGACAGTCTCGTAGAGATCGGACAGGGTGTCGAGCTTCCACTCCTCCTTCTCAACAGCAATGTAGAACTGCTTGATACCCTCAAGGGTAAGCTCCTGCTTCTTGACCAGGATGCGGACGGGGTCACGCATGAACTTGGTGGTAACCTCGAGGACGTCCTGGGGCATGGTGGCGGACAGGAGGGTGACCTGGGTAGACTGGGGGAGGAGCTGGAAGATGTCGTAGATCTGCTCGGTGAAACCGCGCTGGAAAGAGAAGAGATATTAGCATTGGCAAGACCAACGACACCTTGGGGCTTTGTGGGTCATCAGGCTACTTACGGACAGCATCTCATCAGCCTCGTCGAGGATGAAGAGCTTCATGTGGTCGGTGCGGAGGACACGACGCTGGATCATGTCCTGGACACGGCCGGGGGTACCGACAACGACCTGGGGACCCTCACGGAGAGCGGTCATGTCCTCACGGACGTTGGTACCACCGATACAGGCGTGGCACTCAAGGGTCATGAAGTCACCAATGGCAACAACGACCTTCTGGATCTGCTGGGCCAGCTCACGAGTGGGAGCGAGGATCAGAGCCTGGCAAGCCTTCAAGTTGGGGTCGATCTTCTGGAGGGCAGAGATGGAGAAAGTGGCGGTCTTTCCGGTACCGGACTGGGCCTGAGCGATAACATCGTTACCTGAGGGGAGATTAAGTCAGACCAGCACTTTTGTAGGTTTTTATTTAGGTATTGCGCGATCGATGAGGAGAACTCACCCTTGATGATGGGCATGATAGCACGCTGCTGGATAGCGGAGGGACGCTCGAAACCATAGGCGTAGACACCTGATCAGTCAGGTTAGTGAATTTTCCACCGAGCCCCGCCACGGGCGGGATGTTCCTCCCACCCCCACGAAAGGATTCACATACCGCGAAGCAGCTCGGGCTTCAGGTCCATGGCATCGAAGGAGTCGGTGACCTCATCGTAGTTAGACTCGATCTGGCCTGTAGAGAGCGCAAAAAGAGAGATGTCAGCGTTTGATTCTGATGAATGTGTTCACGGTTTCCCCTATGTTTCATTGCCACACCGAGGGGTTGGGCGCAATGTGAAAACACTGGCCGTCACAAGGCCGGCACATGTCGCTCAAAGAAGAAGAGCCAGAGATTCGCAGTACATACCCTCAGCGAGGTCCTCAAGACCCTTATCGTTCGACATGATTGCGGTTGGTGGTGATTGATCACAGGCGATTCTTCGCTGTGACCGGGTGGGGTGATTTTAAGCGAACGTGCCCGGTGGGGGAAAGTTCGCAAGCGAGGATCGAAGTGCTAGTATCAAAGGCTCTTCAAATAAGAAGAGCGAGATACTAGAAAAATGGGTGGTATGAGTTGGTTGGTATGGGTTCACAAAAAAGGTGGGAGAAGAGAAGAGGAAAAAAATCGTCGGCCGTCCGTGCCTTTTGGCTACAATCCGCTTTTTTTTTTTTTTTCACGGGCGAGGGCTCACCGCCTACCGTAAGCGGAGACCGCCGCACGGGCCCAAGCGAGTGGTTCAGTTTGGAGGCGGTCATGATGGCTTCTTTTCTTTTTATTGCTGGTTCCTGGTTGAATCTCGATCTTATTCGTCTGTTCGCCTTTGGGTTGTGGTGCATATTATCCCAATTAGGCCGTCGTGGGTTGCCAACAGGGCTGTTGGGGGTGTGGGCAGAAAAAAAATTCATTGAAGCCCTAAAGATCCAAAGTGGCGGACAATGCCTGACATCACAACGCTACCCAGCCATCCGCCAGCCTTGGATGGCCAACAGGGCGACGAGGCCATTCCGAGTCATCCACTAGGCGTGAAACCTAGTGGAAATGCTTTGTTAGCAACATGGAGTCTCCGCGATGCAATAGGCACTTTCCGGCATTTACCCGACGAGCTAATACTGTTGTTGCTGGAACACTTGGATGGTTCGAGTCTACTGGGCATCGGGCGCACCTGCAAGGCTTTCTACGCCTTTACTCGTGCTGAAGAGTTGTGGAAGGCACTTTTTATTGAGTAAGTTTGTCTTTTGCTTTTCTTTGAGAGATCGGATTTGAGTGGATTGTGTTGCATTATTGTATAATACTGGGCGTTGAACTATATCCGGTATCTATGCGGCCCAATATGCGCAATGGATATATACAACCCAGGTGACCGAAGACCGACTAACGTCCATGGCAGATCCCCGTTGGACAACTTTACATGGAGAGGAACATGGCGATCAACATATCTCAACCTGCCAGCCTCAAAAGTCCCTATGATTGACTGCTCCCACCTGTATTCCGACGTACTTTACCGCCCTTTTAACTGTGCGCATATCGCGCTCGAACCATATGTCACCAAGATCCCAGCGCGCAACCAGATCCCGCGCTTACCGGATCTTTCCGCAGAGGAATTCCATGCCGAATGGGCTGATCGACCATTCGTCTTGACGGAACCCGTCAAGGCCTGGCCTGTCTACAAGGACTGGACTATCGGGTCCTTACTCTCTGAACATGGGCAGGAGAAGTTCCGCGCAGAGGCTGTAGACTGGCCGCTGTCTACCTATCGGGACTACATGGCTGACAACTCTGACGAGAGTCCGCTGTATCTGTTTGACCGTGCCTTCGTCCCCAAGATGGGCCTGGCTGTCGGTCCCCCCGAGTCGACCCCCAATGCGGCATATTGGCCGCCAACCTGCTTTGCGGAAGACTTCTTCTCAGTACTCGGCAAGGACCGGCCTGACCACCAGTGGCTCATCGTGGGCCCTGAACGCTCGGGCAGCAAGTTCCACAAGGATCCCAACGCGACCAGCGCCTGGAATGCGGTGCTGCGTGGGCCGAAGTATTGGATTATGTTCCCATCGGGTGACAAGCGAGTCCCACCACCGGGTGTCTACGTATCTGATGATCAGAGCGAGGTCACATCACCATTGAGCATTGCTGAGTGGCTACTCAACTTCCACGCAGAGGCACGACGCACACCAGGCTGCATGGAAGGAATTTGTGGCGAGGGCGAGATCCTGCACGTCCCCTCGGGCTGGTGGCATCTGGTCGTCAACTTGGAGCCGTCTATCGCGATTACACAGAACTTCATTCCTCGCGCGCATCTTGTCGCCGCGTTGGATTTCTTGTCCAACAAGGCAGACCAGGTCTCTGGATTCCGGAAGAATGTCGAGAATCCCTACGAAAACTTCGTGAATGGTATGCAAGCGGCGTACCCAGATCTATTGGCCCAAGCTCAAGAAGAGCTACAGAAGAAGGTTGACGGGAAGAAGCGCAAGTGGGAAGATATCGTCCATGGCAAGACCGAAGAAGACCAAAGCACTGCAGGGGGCTTTAGTTTCGGATTTGGGGACGATAGCGACGTTGAAGTCCCTTGATATATTGGGATTACATATAGTAAAAATCACCCATTGCAAAATAGCCCATGTGAAATGAAATTTATGAAAGCCTGCGCAAATGTCCATGCTTTCGGGTCATTGATCCAGAAACGCCGATATGAGACTACCATTAGTGGCAAGCAATGGACTTGGTAGCCGGGGTGTCATCAGCAAAAGTCAAGTATCCAACGAACGCACCAACTGCAACTGCCAGCATGACCATGCCGTTGTATGTCATGAAAAGAAGCCTAGCCAGAGAAGGAATGGGGTCAGGGTTATTCCCAAGCAGGCCGGGAGGAAAGGTCAAGGCCACTCACATAATAAAGAAGCTGTAAAAGACCTGAACGGCATACAATGCAGCCAAAATAAGTTTCCCCCGGCGTGCAAGTGCAGCCCTATTATCCCGTCCTACAAGCAGTGGTGAGCCCTCGGCATGGATAGAATCGTTGATATTAGCGGTGACCGGCTCGGGAATCCCATCACCTGCAGAGCAAGACATCAATGAGAGAGCTCGCCCAGGCAGGAAGTGCATAAGGAGAGCAAAAAGTCATAGAAACCTCAACCGCCATGCCAACGCCATACAAACACCGCCACATAGAGAAGACACTCGTCTAGGAAAGATGAGGGATTAAACATACCTCCACCTGTACTCGTTGATATGGCAAAAGCGTTCAAACGCTGGTTATGAGCAGCTTCGTACTTGCGGGTAATTTGTCGGACACCCTCGTACCCAGCTGTGAGGAGGACGATAAGCACGAGGGAGAGGAGGAAGGAAACGGGTCCGGTGATGCGCCACTGGCGGAAGATGATGCAGAGGTTCTTTGAGGACCATGTGAATAGCATCTATAAAGAAGAAATTGTTAGTCAAAGTAAGAATGCTATGAAGGTGATTACTGTGTACTTGCATTCATGTCGCATTGGCCCATGTCCATATCGCCATGGCCCATATCGCCGTGGTCCATGTGGCCGTGATCCACGTGCATCGAGTGATCCATAGCGAGAACAACAAGAACAATCTTCTGAAGATTAAGCAAGGCCCCGTACCTTCAAATCAAGTGTCTAGAGCTTTGTGCAACGACACGAGGGGAATCAACATGACAAGGCGCGATGGCGTGGACATGCAAACCATGCAAACAGCGATAAGAGCGGCTCTTCCCAGCTTCGGCCTCGCGGTTCCGCAAGCTCGTCCCTCATCCGCGGCCGCGAATTCCACCGTCCAGTACTCGCATGCCCTCTTTTAACATTTTCGACTACTGAAGCGAAACGAATTCAATTTTCATTTCATCATGGCGGAGACAGCTCCCGCCCAGACCGCGATGCCTGCCACCGGCGCACCGGCCGCACCAACGAACGGCGTCACCACAGGGGCCTCGAATGCGCCCGGTGACCAGAACACAGCGAACCGGGGACTACCATACTATGAGAAGTTGCGACGGGAGCTACGGGATACGATACAGAAGAAGCGACTGATGGATAAAAGCATGGTGAGTCGCGTCGCGTGCCGCAAGTCGCGCTAGAACAGCACTTCCACCACCGATCAATGGAATTCAATGGGCGCATTGAATCTGGACTACGTCCTGCCATTGATTTGACATTCAGACACTGGACTATGCATGTACTGACCTTCTCTATTCACAGGCCCAACTCGAAGACCAAATCTACCGCTTCGAACAAACCTACCTCGAAGAAACGACAGCCGGCAACATCATCAAAGGCTTCGACAACTACATCAAGGGCTCATCAAGCGGCTCCAGTCTCGGTGTTTCCGGGCTAAGTCTGGGATCAGGTGTTGGCGGCCGGCGAAAAGCACAAGTCACAGACTCCGATCGAGTTTTCTCACGAAGCTCCGCAAGCTATATGCAGGTAGGTCGACAGTCACCGCGAAACAATGAAAGAAAGAACGAAAGTCTCTAACACTAATTCGCTGATAGGACTCACCCGGTCCATCCACCGCGCAAAATACCCCATCTCAAGCCGCAACACCGACCTCCACGGCTGGCGGGAACGCACCCTCGACCAAGAGTAATAATGGCGGCGATTCCGGGACGGCATCCAAAGCTGGTGGTGGCGGCGGCGGCGGATCTTCCAAGAATAAGAAGAAAGCCAGTGGTGGCTCGAAAAATACAAAGGGGAAAGCCCAGACGGAAGACCTGTCAGACGATGCGGATTCCAAGCCGCCTGTGAAACGGTTGAAGATTAGCTATGGGCGGGATTAGACGACTGCGCCATGTTCGGCTTGGATTTTTTTTTTATGTGGAGTTTTGGAGGGTATTGATATCATGGAGTTGGCTCGGTGAATCATTAGGCGCTGATAAAAACGGGAGGAGTCTGTCTCAATTACCCATCATGTATATCACGGCTCTGAAGACTACGTTCTATGTTGCATAGAATTGTTACCAATTTTCAGTTACAAATTTCCAGGCGCGGATAAGATATACATTTCCGAAATAGTTACTGACAGCGACACGATAACCTAGAACAACTCTGCAGGGCGTAAAAAGCTTACAGCTGAAGCCGATAGGTAGCAATCTCAAACGCTCGTACCTCGATGTCCACAGTGACGGATCCTTCCTTGGTCTTCTGAATCTCCAATTCCTCCTCGTCATCTTCAAGGACATTGCACTTCCAGACTTTCTTCACAGGCAATGCGCTGTGAATAGAGCCGCGGGCCTTCCCGCCCATGGACTCGTAGACGCGCAAAATCACACTCTTGCCAGGACGAGAGGGAATACCACCAGTAGAGACATCCTCATCATCCTCGCCACGCTTGACAGCATCCAATATAATGGACGATCCGCCCTGGATGGAAACAGCCTTGAAGGCGGCGTTGTACCGGGAGATCTGAGAGCTTCCCTGCTCGATGGCCAGCGGGTGGTTGAAGTTATAGCCGGCGCGAACAGTGCGAGCATCCAAGCCACCTGAGTGGGGAAGAATGGCGTAGCGGATGTGGTGGCGGCCCATATCGGCATGGGCGTCTGGGGCCTTGGGGGCACGGAGCAGTGAGAGGCGCATCAAGTTGCCGCATGTAGCGAATCCATACTTGGAGTCGTTAAGGATCGAGACACCGTATCCGTGTTCGGAGAGATCAGCCCATTTGTGGCAGCAAACCTCGAACTTGGCCATATCCCAGCTTCAAAAGTAAGTTAGTAGAAGATCCAACAAGAAGGGATATCGGGATATGAAACGTACCTTGTGTTGTAATGAGTCGGGCGTCGGACAATACCATATTGGGTTTCGTAAGATGCTTCGGTATTCGTCACATCAACTGGGAATTCAACCTTGAGGAACTTCATAGTCTCATGCCACTCCACTTCACTCTCAAACTCGACCACGGACGGCTCAGAGGAGACAGATGCCGAAAGACTGATGGTAGTTTTGACCCAACTCTTGTCACTAATTCTCGTTTCGGTCACCAGACTGGCTCGGTTGTGGTCATTTCCTGCAATGAATGTCTTGCTGACGGGAAGCTCCTTTCGCGACTCCAGATGGAACACCTCCACATCCCAGGCTTGCCAGTAGAGAGGCTTGTCATCGAATATGACCAACTGGCCGGCCTTGCCGCCCTTGGAAATGACCTCTCGTTGGGCCGCAACGTCGAATAGGGAGACGATAACGCCGTCTTGGACGTCGATCTTGAGTTTGCCATTTTGCAGACGGAATACACCAGGCTGAATTTCAGACACAGTGACACTAGTGGTGGTCTTGAAATCAACTGGCTTGCATGCAATCACACCAGTCGAGCCATCAACCAGAGCATACTTGGATCCGTCAGAAGCGACCAAGGGCGCGGGAATCCTGACAACCTCTGAACGAGGCCAAGGCAAAGTGTTGAGAGCCACCAGGCCGGTGCTGCCAGTAACTCCTAATGCTGCAAGGGCATCCTTGCGCAGCTTTTGACCGGTCTTGAAGATCTCAGCGTAGAGCTTGTCGGAGTCATCATAACACATCTCAATGGAACTGCCTGGCAAGCAGTCATGGAACTGACAGAGCAGGGTTCCCTCCCACATTTCATCGATCTGCTCCTTAGGGTACTTGTACTTCTTGTCTGAACCACGAAGGGTAGCCAGAGTAGCCAGGAGCTCAATCTCGCGCAGCAAGAATTCCGATTTCCGGTTATTGCGCTTGTTGTTGGCCTGGGTTGTGTAGGTACCGCGGTGCAGTTCAAAGTACAACTCCCCGTACCAGGTCGCGAACTCGGTGCCATTAGCAGCCTTAGCCTCCAACTTCTCAAAGAAATCGTCAACTGATTCGCCCATCTTGACCTTGGGTAGAGTACCAATTTTGTCACTGAGGCCACGGCATCGGCGCAATTTCTCCAGATGCTCAAAGGTCGGGCCACCGCCACCGTCTCCCTTGCCAAAGACGAGCAAAGATGATTTGTCTTTGTCCATCGACTTGTGCTGAGTGACACTGCGTCTGAGATCACCAAAATGGGCCTCGGCCGTATATGTCTCCGCAGGGGCCATGTGGCACAACACCTGGCTACCATCCAGGGCAACCCACTGGAAGGTGGTATGCGGGAAGTTGTTGATGTTATTCCAACTCAACTTTTGCGTGAAGAAACGGCTCATACCGGCAAGACGGCAGATCTGCGGGATCTGTGTCGAGTATCCGAACGTGTCTGGCAGCCAGAAAGTACTAGCCCGTTTGCCAAAGTGACTTTCGAAGAAGCGCTGGCCATAGATGAACTGACGGACAAGTGACTCGCCACTGGGCATATTGGTATCGTGCTCAACCCAGCTACCTCCGATAGGCTGGAAGTGACCCTTTCGCACCCATCGCTTGACTCGGTCGAAAACAGACGGGTAATATTGCTTGAGCCACTTGAACTGCTGGGCCTGAGATACGGCGAAGCGATGCTCAGGGTACCGCTCCATCAGATCACACTGATTCGACCATGATCTTGCGACCTTGCGCTTAGTCTCTGCCCAGGGCCATAGCCAGCAAGTATCAATGTGGCAATGACCGATCGCATAGACATATGGATTCGTGTCGGGCGCATAGACATCTGCGGAATCAACCTTGTCGCCAAGGTACTTTTGTGCGATCTTCCGTGCCTCTACGATGGACTCTTGGCTTCCATCGCCCGCAATGAAAGCGTCCATCATAGCATTACCCACCATATTAGCCTCGTGCGCTTCCCACGAGTCACCCGGAAACTCGCGAGCGGCATCGCCGATAATCCAAAAGTCGTAGTAGAGTGCTCGTGCCTCCAAGTTGACCGCAACGATCTGCGCTTTGCTGAGCTGGAAGTACTTGTCTGGGTTAGGCGGCTGGATTGAATCCCCGCCCGGAGCGTTACCAAACATGCCATTGCAGGCCATTTCGATATAGAAAGTATGCTGCTTCCCATCACGCCAGGCGTCCGGGATAATCCATTCAGTTCGCTCCCCACCACCGGTCAATCCCTGCAAAGGGTGTCCGTCCTCGGTCCACACCAAGCCCTCATTGTTAGCATCCCAGTGGAACTCCAATCGTTCCTTCTTGAGAAGATCAGAGGGGACTGTCAAATGAATTCGGAACCAATGTGTCGACCAGCTAGGACCAAATGACTCTCCCACCTGGGTCGGTCTGAAATCATTGGAGGTCGCTTCCTCGAACGTTGGGCGTTCCAGGTTTGGCACCGAGTAGACGGACAGCTTGACATGGTCGCTGTCGGAGGTGACTGCTTCGTAGTATTTCGCGACGAGGTTTTGGCCTTCATATTGACCAGGATCTGTAAACTGGCGCAGCCTATCTGTATAGATCTTGGTGATGCGCTGGCCAACTGGCCGTTCGGCTAGCCGGGGTAGCGATCGCGAGGCTGGGGTGGGGGCAAGATGCGGAGCTTCTCCACCCATGGTTATAATGGTGTAAGCTTTGGGATTTGGGAGGGGTATAACGACAATAGGAGCGAGTGCGTTCGAGTAAGAAACTGTACAGAGGACCAAGCCAGAGAATCGGCAAGTGAAACAGTGACTTGGAGGAAGGAGAGAGGGAGGAATGGAGGATGGACGCGGCTTATGCACGGAAGGTGCCTGGCTGGATGCGGAGAAGATGACCTCACCCCCGCAACAGCCACTTTTGATCGACGGGAAAGTCAATATACAGCTTTTGAGAAGAATCATGGCTGTTTATAGTCTCTTCTATTCATTATATCAAATGTTGGTTTATTCGCTATGAACATGGCTGGTCATCATTCACAAAGGGTAAATCCTCCCCTCTAACTAACCTACATAATTGGCATACTTCGCCCACTCCTCGTCAGCCTTTAGCAATTCCCAATCTTCATCTCTCAGACAAATTCCAACGGGCATTTCCCCATTCGGCGACTTGGGCATTATATACGTCAAAGACTCGAACGGGACAAAAGCTGGTCGACGCACAGCCTCCGGCTTGCCAAGTCCAAGATTAAAGTCTAGCTCAAAGGTATTGATCTTGGCCCAAGAGCTCAGCATAATACCCGATGAAGTATCCACGCATGCTGTAGCAGAGGTCTTCGTCTTATCTGCCGATCGGGCTTGGAATGTAGCGAGAGCTCGGGTGTTGTAGGCCAAATCAACGACCTTGGGATCCAGCTTTCGGCGAAGCTGAGACGCAATTGCCCCAAGGGGTTGGTCTGCGAGATGTTGCAGGGTGTCTTTGTTGTATGCCATATTCTGAAACATCCCTAGGTATGTGCTGGGAATGCCCATGCGTTGGCGGACATCCACTGCTCGCGCGAAGGCAGACTCCATCCCCGGGTCGAGACGTTGCAGACGTGCCCGAGCTGTACATTTCCAGATAAGAGCGCACACCGCGTCGTCTGTCGAGACAAAAGGAATCGAAGCGTCTTTGGTTTGATTTGCTTGTGATTTGACAGCCTCTAGCGAGGCCGCTGAGAAGGTCACATAGGCCCAGGTAGACGGAGGTGGAGTATGGGTCTTGCCCGCCTGCTTGTCAGATGGTGGAGGTCGCACCATTTGATGCTTGAGTTCCACATCAGGGTCAAAGGGACCATCTAGAAGCGTGATAGTCTTGCTCCTATCCATACTTCCAATGTAAAGCTCCTTAGATGTGAACGGTTGATTATGGCAAGCCTTGGACAGTAGGTCGATAATGTGCCCCTGCCCCGTCATGTCCATAACATTGTGCTGGCCGACCACCGTGAGCATAAGTCCACCAGTAATGAAGGTCGCTTGCACGGCAAAAACAGGCGCAGAAGTTGCAGCTAATCCAATCGTATTGCCCGGGAGGTTGAGAGTCAGACATGGAGCAATGACCTTCTCATCAAGCATGGTGAAGGGGTAATTTGACTGTCGAAGATTCTCCATGGTCGGGGCGGAGACATCATCACGAAGGTCTTTGATGATCAACGGGATCTTGTCATTTGAAGGTACAATTCGGTAAGTACCCGTGACTCCTTCACTTGCACCTTCGTTAACGACTGTCGCAGCAAGCCATGGAAACCCTTCGGCGAGTCTGTCAAGTCCATCTCGGAGGGTGTCGGTGATAGTGGATGATGGCTCGGAGACAGCAAAGATGATACACAGTTGCGTGTACAACTTGTACAGAAAGGGGGTGCTCCCTAGGATGTCGATACTATCGTGTTCAAGCATTTTTCTTGATGATATCTGGCATCTTGGGGGGAAAGTTTACGTTTAAAGAGTTGCTCTCCTGTATCCATAACAGGCAAGTGTGGATGCACGGACCCGCTTTCAGACACGGTCAGAGGTGAGTCAAGATGAGTCTGAATGAGGTATCCACGAGGCAGGCATTGATGGAGGAAGTCTATACTTGAGAAAAAAAATCTACAAAACTGGAATATTTTCAAGAATCTCGAGTTACGAGTAACCCCACCAAACCTTGCTATTGCATATCGAGAAGTTCACACTCGTTCACAGTTTGAGGTGAATATTGCCGAGTCAGTTCAGATATATTTCTAGGTTCGCCGCGCTTTACGTTGAGGGTTAAATTACCGTAGGTTACCGTCCATAGGTAGAGCTTAATCGCAGATAAATTATCTGAAGCAACGGAAAGTTCATCTTAGATCCAAGACTCGCCTAGCAAACATTTCACAGACAGGTGGAAAAAATCTACTATCCACGAAAATTCCTAGTAGAGCCTACTTCCTGACCCAACAATTCCAAACACTCTTAGTACATTTCATAGCGCCAGCCCAATTGCACCATCTCTTCAGTGACACCACCCTTGATAGCCTTTGCAATCTCATCAGGATCACCGGAGTCCAGACGCTTGTTCTCGCGCAAAATCAACCAGCGATAAGCAGTGATGGTCACTCCCAGCAAGAGCGCAGCGGCCATCAGAGCTCCAAATGCCGCATAAAAGTGTGGCGACGAGTAGTACAGATACGAGGCCCAGATGTTCGACGTACCTCCAATGGCATTGACTAGGGCAGAGGCAGCCGCACGCTTGGAGATTGGGCGCGCAAGATGAAGATTGATGGTTTTGTAAAGGAGGAGTTGAGGTCCCACTGAGGCAAAAGGCAGAATGACCATCGAGAAGTAGCGTGCGCCCACGTTCAGTGTAGTCATTGAAATGATGTACATGATGACTGATATCGCGATGCATACCAGAATGATCGGGTAGACGGTGTTCTTGCGATCGGAATAGTACATGATCACATAGTAGACGGCACCAGCAAGGATGTATGGCGGTGCGGTCAAGAGCAAGCTGATGGTGTGGGAGAAGTTCAAAGAGGCCACCAAGGTTGGGAAATAATTGGCGATAGACCCCTGGACTTGCGAGAGCATGTTGCAGAGAATCAGGAGAATCAGCTTCGGGTCCGACAAGGCTTTGGCAAAGCCCCGAAGCACACTTTCTTTCTCAGTGCCCTCAGCTGCTCCAGCTTCGGATTCGATACGCCATACAGCAAGGGCACGCTGTTCTGAAGAGAGAATACGACTGTTATGCGGGAACTCTGGCATGATGCAAGCACAGACGACACCGATTCCAATAGTGGCGCTGCCTTCAATGATGAAAAGCCATCGCCAACCGCGGATTCCGTGGACACCGTCGAGCTGCAAGATAGCAGCAGCGAAGAGGCCACCGAAGGCATTGCCCACCTGCTGTGCAATATATAGCCCGGCAATACGCTTGCCAAGTTCCACCTTCGTGTACCAAGCAGACAGGTAATAGATAGCACCGGGGAAGAAGACAGCTTCAGCTGCTCCAAGAATGGCTCGGACTGCGAGGAGTTGGCCGTAGCTCTGTACAGCAGCCGTCGCAGCAGAGATACAGCCCCAGATTGCTACGGCAGCACAGATGTACATTCCCGGGCGAGAGATCTTCGTGATGAGCAGGTTGCTGGGGATCTGGAAAGGCAGGTAGCCCACGAACAGAATGCTAACTGCCGTTGCAAACTGTTCGGTGGTCATGTTCAGGTCATCGGTGATTCCCTGGAGCTTTGCAGAGGCGAGGTTCTGTCGGTCGATGTAGTTGAGGATATAGAGAATACCGATCGTAGGAAGGACGAGGAGATCGATTTTGCGAACCAGCTTCTTCTGGAGCTGGGCAATCTCATCCTCACCTAGTCCCCGAAGGGATTCAGGCATTCGACGATATGCAGCGCTGGTAACATCAAGTTGTCCCTCTGCAGATGATACATTGTCATCATCAACACAGTATGAAGGGTCTTTCTTGACCTCCATTGTAATGAAAATTGATAATAAGTAAAGATGATCGCGTCTTCACAATCTGACTGTCAACCAGGACCCTCAGAAAGGGCTCCCCCAAGGGAAGACCTGTATAATAAGACTCGGAGCTCTATCTCTCCAGTCTGTCTTCCTGATGACCCCGGTATCTCAAGTATCAGCCGACTAATGATCAATGCTCCTTTACAAAGGATCGTGACTCATTGATTCGTCGACGCAAAGTGGACCCATCATGAAGGTTAGAGATAAGCGGAGGGAGGAGCGCATAAACAAGCATTATCGGACCAATTGAGATCAATTTCCCCAGACGACCGTCAGTTTGATAGAAATCCGGGGTACATAGGGCGTTGGATGCATGGATTGTTGAGTAGGGAGGAGCTAACGGCGGAGTGGAGGTCTGAGAGCCGAGAGTTTGACGGGAGGAGAATTGGGTGAGCTCCTCCGAATCGGAGCGGGGCTCCTCCCATATGGCGGAGCCTTTCTATTTTGGAAGGAGGAGAGAGCCCAACAGTGGTATGAGCAACTCCTCCGACCAGCAGCAAACACATCAAGGGCAAGAGAGTAGCAAGAGAGATCCAAGATGATAAGTAGCCGGTATTTTTTAGACTGGCTGGTCAATCCTGCAACTTTATCTCAAGATTTCTTTTCTTAACGGAATATCCATACACCTCCAATACTTTTCACCAATTCGAAAAAAAAAACACCAAAATGACCAAGACAATGAGCTATCCCACTCCTCAAACAACCACAATCGAGAACCCTCGGCTGAGGCTTCTCAACAAGCTCAAGGCTGGGCAATTCCCACTTTTGACATTCATGGCAATTCCTTCCGTAAGGATGGCCCAGATTGTCTCATTGACTGGCCTCGACGGCATCGTGGTCGACGCGGAACACGGTCATATCGGAGATGATGCGATGCATAACTCGGTGGCTGCCATTGCCTCCCTCGGCGTTTCACCCGTTATCCGAATCCGAGGCCCTGCTCATGACATTTTGAAGCGCGCTCTGGATACCGGAGCCCACGGCATTATGGTTCCCCAGATCAACAACGCCGAAGAAGCACGACAGGTCGTCGCATCTTCCAAGTTCCCACCTCAGGGTGTCCGTGGTCAAGGCTCAGCTTTCCCTGCCATTGGCCATGGTTTGACGACGCCGGAGTATATGAAGAGTGCGAACGAGACCATCATCACTATGCTTCAGATTGAGACGAAAGCTGGCGTCGACAACGTTGATGAAATTGCCGCCGTTCCTGGTGTTGACCTCCTGTTTATTGGGCCTAATGACCTTGCACAATCTCTTCTGGGGTACACTCCCGCTCGTGGAGATGAGCCGGAATTTGTTGCTGCCATTGATAAGATCATCGCGGCTGCGAAGAAGCATGGCAAGTGGTGCGGTCGTATGACGAACGACGGAGCTGCAAGCAAAGAGGGACGGAAGAGATATGATATGGTTTCGATGACTGGAGACACCAAGGCGATTCAAAATTGGTATATTGCGGAGCTTGAGCTTGCCCGCTCATGAGGATTTGAAACGATTTTTCTTATAGAGATTTATGTATTTGGACAGTTTTTGCCCCCCCTGTTCGCAAGACTTTGAATAAATTAAAAATTGATGAAAGCGCATCAAAAACATTTTACCGGATCTCTTCCAAGCTGCATCTTTGGGAAGTCAAGCTGCGAGATATGGGTGGAAATTTATGATTGCCCCGTATCCCAAGAGAGGCAAGTATCTCCCGCAGGGAAAACTGAACTTGAGACTCGGAAATTAAAATGTCCAAGATCACATGATAGTTGAAGCTGATATTGTTCGCAAAATCTTTGGGGCAGGTCTGATCACCGACAGTTTTTACTGATCTGGAGTAATTGCTGGACTTTTCAAGTCTGCGAAGGCCTGACTAGATGTTCAATCTCATATGCTATGTCTACGAAAGGCAATTGTAATCAAAATAGCTATCTTTATCGAGAATTTCTATAAAGTACGTCATTTCACATTTTATGGTTCTATTCTATTGTTTCGTAACATGTCATCTCCTAAACCTGGGCAATGCACTCGATCTCAATCACGGTTCCCTCACCGGGAGGAACAGCCTGAAGACAAGAACGCGAAGGCATAGGCTTAGGCAAGAAGTCAATGTAGACTTCGTTCATAGCAGCGAAATCCTTCATGTCGGCAAGGTAGACATTGTACTTGACGACCTGCTCGAGAGAGGAGCCGGAGAGCTCAAGAACCTCCTTCAGGTTTTGGAGGACAGTTCTCTATCAAATGAAATAATTAGATTAGCGTAAATAGTATTGTCATAGACCAGTCCTAAACCTACCGTAGCTTGCTTGATCTCTCCTGTGGCTGTTTGACCTGCGCAGAAGACAAGTCCGGGGATCTTAGTGGCAGGGGCTGCAAGGCACAAACGTTTCTTAGATTAATTCAATGACCGAGACTTGAGTTTGTTGGATGAACTAACAGTTGTGAGGCTTAGGAGGGAACTTCTCGCTCGAGATAAGTTGGCGCGACATTTTGAGTGGGAGATGTGAATTTCTGAAAAATATGAAGAAACACCAAGTGCGATGGAAGGTATGCAGATGTTGAACCAAATTTCTTCCCGGATATCGCGATTTAAATTGTCGCTAAGCCCCTCCCCCATCTCAGATTTTCTCTCAGATCATATCACTCCACCGATTAGCCCAAATGAGAGCCATCGTTCTGGAATGGAGGAGCTCTGAATACTGCTGTCGCATGTACAAGCTATCGTCACCCCGATCAGCCAATGCCGAGCCGCTGTTATTTGGTCAGCCCCACTTGGGAGGAGCTCCTCCCCGAAGTATATTGTAGATTAGATACACTCTTCTATCGGGAGATCTGGCAGCTGAAACATTGGATAATGAAAATTGAGATTAGCAAGAGGAGCCCTTCGAAGAATGGGGAGGAGCTTACGGTGGTTATCAGGACTAGAGGAACTGGGGTTTGGAGAACCAAGCTTGCATCAGAGGAGCATTCCGGAATACGGGGAAGATAGCCGCAATCTAGAAAGTCTGGAGGAATGTTTACGGCGCTCCTCTTCATTATTGTTCGTGGCAAATGGCACGATCTAATGCATTACTACGCGACAATCTTCGACACATGTGTAACCGCTTATCAGCTTCCGTAAATACTTGAAAGCTCACGCTTCTGCCGAAGTTATATAACACCCTGCGCCAATCGAAAAAGTCTCTACATCAACACAAACTCAAACATCAATTTGAGGACAATTCAACATGGCCCCTGCCGCCCCTTTCAACCCACCCTCAGCAGACCTTACTGGCAAGCCCGTTGTCCCGCAATGGGTTCCTCCCCCAGCCACGCAAGAAAAGCACAACTTTGCTCAACTGAAGTCTATTGACCTTTCCTTACTGGACTCGGAAGATCCTGCCGTTGTCGAGCACCTTATTCAACAAGTCAAGGTTGCTATTCGGGATGATGGTTTCCTATTCTTGGAGAACTATGGCGTTTCACTTGAGCAGGTAAGAGAAGCGAACAGTCAAAATCCATAACAAATGTTTTTCGGAATGCTAATATCCGTGGATTCTTATAGCTGCACCGCCAATTCTCCCTTGCTCAATATCTTTACAACAACATCAGTGAAGAAGACAAACAGCGCCTCCTGTTCGAGCCTGATAGTGGTAAATGGTCGGGATACAAGCACCCATACGGCTTTAAGGTGAGAGATCAACGGTGCAATAACATACTGCTCTCAATTCAGACTAATGTATTATATTTTTCATGTTTTAGCGCCACCGCGGACCCGCCGATGGCATCGAACAGTTCAACTGGTATACGGCCGACTGGCAAGACACCGAAAACCGCGTCCCCACCTGTCTACACCCCTTCATGGACGAGATCGAAGCATTTGCCAACTACCTCACCAAGTCCGTGAACCGACGTCTACTCACTCTATTTTCTCGCGTTCTCGAGCTGCCCGATGATTACCTTTGGGACAATGTCCAGTCACACGGTAGCCCGACTGGCGAAGGCTACTTCCGTCACGCTCTGTTCAGACCTGTGAAGAAGGAGACTCAAGAAGCATCCAAGGGTCTCCGAATGCACGGTCACACCGACTTTGGTCTAACTACGCTACTATTCTCTGTCCCAATTTCTTGTTTGCAAATCTGGGGTCGTGATGAGCAGTGGTATTATGTTCCTTACAAGCCCGGTGCACTGGTGATTAACATTGGTGATACTCTGGAGATTGTCTCGGGTGGTCACTTCAAGGCTACTCGCCATCGAGTCTTCAAGCCGCCAGTCGACCAGTTGAACGAGGAGCGTCTGTCTCTGGTACTTTTCAACAGCTCTGTTGGTAATCTGCGCATGGCGCCGGCAATTGGTGAGTAAATCAAAAACGAAATGCAACGCGAAGTACTTTTCTAACATCTAAACTAGAATCACCACTCATCCAACGGGAGGGTTGCGTCGAAGAACAGGGTGTCTACAAGGAGTTCAAGAGACTTACCGACGAAGGACGCCTTGTCCCAACTAACAAGCAATGGCGAGAGATTCAGATTGCTACATGCACAGATCCTACAGACACAGTGAATAACCGTGTTGGTGCACACCAAACAATCGTCGATGGCAAGATCATGCACCAGCGAGAGTATATGGGCGTCAAGGTTGTTCTCCCTGTCTAAGTTCGCTTGCAGGGGCTTTGTTCGAGCAAAGGTATGAAGGAATGGATATATAAGCTCATTTTACTAGTTTGATATGTACGTTTTTCTAGAAGTCGAATTTGATATTACAGCATTTCATCCATACTGGACCAGGATTCCTCGAGTGGGAGATAGAGCTTTACGTGCATGAATAGGTATGACAAGTCTAATAAGAAATTCCAAAATGATCCTTAGCACAACTCTGGGTGAGTCTTGGAAACTGTGACAATGTTTGAGTAATAGGCATAGATGGTCCGTGACTCCGTCGGTGGCTAGTCCTCCGGCGGTGCTCCTCCCACTAATGGGTGGGGCGAGACACCAACCACAACCCACACACCAACCAATAAGGTCACATCGTCGGGATTCCGAAAGGCTGACTTGAGCCCTGTCAGCTACTTTCGGCAATTGAACTCAATCAGTTCGAAAGTAAGGCTATGTTGGCGTCTTCAGTTCCTTCTCGGGCTGAGAGATTCTATAGTTGCGGGTAGAGAAACACTATTGAGCTCACGATGGACTGGCTATTAATCGATATAAAGGTTGACAAGAGATTGCCATTTGAAAATGATATGAAGTGTATATTAATGCAATAGACGTAATGTCACGACCTCAGATGCCGTTATGACCTTCGAGATTATCCAAACATGAAATAATCAGCTGGCCTATTCTCCACCGCCGTCTGCGTTCGAATATTTTTCTCGCCCACAACACAGCTCCAGCAGAATCCCCATCAGCCACACCAACGATTTGCATTGCACCTGCCACACCACCGCGGACAAGCTGCCAGGCAATCAAGAATGCCTTGTATGCGTATAATGTGATCCATGGGGCTTCAGAGTCGGGCATGAGGCTTTCATCCAGATACTGCAGGAACCATTGTACATGTGGCTCAATAGCTTTGGAGGTATCAACATCGCACAAGAAGTCATACGTAGGGGCAAGAGCTGTCGATTGATTCAACATGGCATCCATAGTTCCTCCGACAATACCCCCTGTATGTGAAGGCGACCACATCTGTAGTTCAAGCATAGCTGTCTGCCATGTAGCCATACACATCGCCGCATGTGTCGATGCTGAGTTCTCGGGATGTATAAAGGGTAGGAGGGTGATGAGCGAGTTCTTCAAGCATCCAAATCTCTCCATACTCAGAATGCCCGTCATGGTAGACCAACCTGATATTTCACGCGCGCTGGAAATCAAGAATTGTGCAACATTGATCGCTCCGTATGGATCAAAAGCAGGCAGGGTGGTCAAGTCCGAATCTGGGGATAGAAGGCGTCGAACTGCGTCCGCGTACTGTACTGGAGCGCCAGAGTTGCTGGCCACCAGACGGCGATGGGCCCATTCGCCAGAAGAGGATGCTGACCAATGACTTTCGGGACACGGTAAGTCATGCTTGATCTCTAGGTGTGAGATTAAGCGAGGAATTGACAGAAATTGATACCAGAGTGCGTCGACTTGATGTACAGCAAAGACCGTTCGCTTGTGTGACTCGGCTTTGACAAACTCTCGCCATAAGGAATCCAAATCTGTGGCCGTAGAAGGCTGGGTCGGACTTGGCTGCATTATACCGCTGGCTCGGGCGAGGGAAATCATGTTGGAATGCATTTTGAGCCCATATGCTGAATCAGTACCACAAAGATACATCATGGCACATATTTGGAGAAGCAGATAAGACTGAATAGTGGACAAATTATAGGAATGGTCTCCTGTGTTGACTTCTTCCGAGGCAATCATGATTCGAGCTTGATGAAAGCAGCGCATGGACAAGCTAGCGCCCGATCCTTCTTTGTCACCCATATCTGGATCTTCACCATATTGGTAGCCAAGCGAAAGCATGCCGAGGATCAATTCAGGTGTTGTCCGAGAAATATCAAACGTCGATTGGTGTATAAACGGGAAGAATGGCGAAACATGCGTAAAGAAAAGGTCGCAGCCTCGTGTGACTTGGAAGGGAGATAGTGATGTTTCTTCTTGGGGTGGAGTCAGGCCAGTGACTAAAAGCGCATGCGAAATATCGGGCGGGATATCGAGGTTTGGGAAAGATGTTTCCTGAGAGTCTGGTTGTGTTGTTGAGGTTGATTGGAAGCGAGAGCTATGAAATTGTTGGGAATTGCCAAATAGAGAGGTCTCAAGAAGTAGATTTCGCTCCAAGTTACTGGCACTCTGCACAATTCTGTCAATGGCATGCGGGTCACCGGGCGAGTGGATGGCTGCATGGTCTCCTGCTTGCGAATGGTATAGCCCATCCATCTCGCTCTCTGTAGGGGACAATGAGTCAGCTCCATCGGCTTCCTCAGCCCATCTCTCGCTGTCTTGAGTGGCGGTCGGACGCCGTACTCGCTTTGGAGGCTGTCGTTGATCTTCTTGCTCTGGATGCTTCCTCTTCATATGTCGACTCCTCAGATCCGCCCGAGAAAATGTCACTGGGCATAGCGAACAGGCCAAAGACCCTTTGTCTTGAGACCGGTTATGCACAGCGGCGTGGCGTTTGAGGTTCTCGCCTCGACTAAACCGTGCCTGGCAGATGACACATTGGAATGGCCGATAGGGCGGTTCTCTCCTGGAGGCTGTCGAGACAGACATGGTGTAAGTCTGGTCTTTGTTATTGCACTGTCGCTATATGCTGCGATGGTAGCGGTAGAAAGATGGTTGAAGGAAGAAGTTGAGCGACAACACAAACCCCCCGGACTCGGACTTTCCCCGCAGAATCGCCCCGCTTGGGTCCAATCAACTGGCAGCCACAAACTATATGCTTTCGTCATGATCTCGAATATCTTGTAGCGGAATAGGTGCCCGGGCTATCTCCATTGTGTGCCCTATGTCGTTGTTTGCGTGCATATCATAGAACCAAGATACCTGCGATGTAAATTCATGATATCGCGTTTTCTATCTTGCTATCTGTTATCTTGCATTGGGAGACTTGCCGCAGAATCAACCCTTCAAAGTGGCTCTCTGGAGCATAGTGGGTCGAACCGGAGGAACCGCGAACGAATGACAATGGGCCAACTTATCAGCCAGTCACTGGTCGGCAATTGGGCAGTTGGGTGAGGTGTGCTGATGATTGTCGAAACTCAAGGCCGATGATCAAATATCAATTAACGAGTGCTATCGACTTCCAATTAAGCCGTGGAGCATTCCGCTAGTTGACCGACCAATGTTGAACCTCAACGAAATATCCAAATCCACAGCTAAAGCTATATCTAGATTCCATATTTCACGCGGAAGGCGCCAAATTGGACAAAGAATGAGGTTTAGCGTACAATATAGGACTCAGAGGAGATTTCCGCTACCGTGGCAGTTTCTCATCACCGCGATGAAGACGTTGGTCCATACACAATAAGAGGATACCCTTTGTCGGGGATGGATGTCATCGCAACAGAAATTGGCATACGCGAAAAATGGCACTTGCAGGTTGCTTTTCTAAGGTACCAGTGCTTAGTTCTCAATTTTATCTTTCTCTGCGATGGTGACACCACATAATTCCCAGAAACCATGGAACCGTCTCAAGGGGCCCCATTGAAAGAAACTGAAGATGCTCACTTTCAGAAGTCAGGGTACACTGTTGCTATAGAACGGTAAGCGCACTTGCTCATCTACCATAGCCAAGATGGGGTGACTCATAAACATTGGAGTTATTCCAAGGCACCTGACACCTCTCTAGCACCGAAAGAGCAGGATATCACCCAAGTAGATCGGTCTAAGGCACTCCTCGAATATGGTCGCTTTGATGAAGCCCTGTCAGGCTTGAATCCTCTGCCCGATGCCCCAGAAATCCCTGAGGAGGCCCTTTTACAGAAGTCGCTAGCGCTGTATCACCTTCGGCGGTACCAAGGATGCTGGAGGACTATCTCAGAGTGCTGCCAAAAGTATCCAAAAAATACGGAGGCCGAGATCCTTCGCAGCCGGGTCCTGGATAGACTGAAGGAGCTTGAGAATGGGCAATATCCGTTTGCGAGAATGAAGGTTGAAGCTTTGCAAGTTTCGGATCTCGATCATGCTACGTTCATGGGCCCGATATCCATCAGAATGACGAATGGCCGGTGTCATGGATTATTCACAACAGCCTCGGTCAAAGCTGGTGATCATTTTCTTTGTGAAATGGCCTTTGCGTACCTCTGTAGTGGTGCTGAAAACATTCAAGACGAGGCTGATCTTGTTTCGATGATTGTTCAAAAAATTCGCCAAAATCCATCCCTAGAAACACAGATCGCTCACCTTAACTGCAAGACGTGTGAACCCATAATCAAAAAGCTTTCCGATGGTAGCTTTATCGTTAACTTGTGAGTGGTGTTCAACCCCTCATAACCGGGCAATGCCCTCATATTTTCTAACACTGGTCTTGTGTTAGATCAGTTGTGCAGAAGCTCGTCGCTATCAACTCCTTTGCCTCGACACATTCGCTGCCTGAAAATTACCTCAATCCCGAGGAAGATGAGGGAGTGGTATACTCATTAGGCCTATGGCCTATGGCAGCCCTATTCAATCACTCCTTTGTCAGCAATGCTTGGCGAAGCTTCATCGGCGATATGATCATCATCCGTGCCTCCAGGGATCTAGATCCTGACACAAAAATTACGATCTCTTACAGGCAATCCACAGAGGAATCAGATGAGCGGGCTTATTTGCATCAAAACTGGGGATTTGAGTGTCGGTGCAACATCTGCCTGGATCACAAGTTTACTTCCGGCGAGATGTTCACCAAACGAAGGCAAGTGCAAGAAAGTGGATCCTCGACGAAGGTTCTCTGACACCAAGAATCTCCACGAGCGAATCTGATCTGCAGGAGCTAGCGCAAACATACACCCAGCCAGCTTCCCTGGTACCCCGATTGAGCCTGGCAGACTTTCACCTGGCCCGTGCCCAGCTGTATGCTCCCCAAGGCCAGCCAATGAAGGTCATTCAAGCGATGGTGAACGGTTTGCAGAGCCTGGGCTATGACATTGACCTCCCCGAGTCTTCAGGGTGATGCATTGAAATTCGAGAGTGGGGAATGATGACCGCAGGCCTTGCTCTAGGCTGGATGGCCCTCGTCTGTGCATATAACGTGGTGGTGCCTGATCTTGCTGCCCAAGCTAAGGAATATGCCAAGCTCGTTTACAAGATCTGTGCTGGAGAGGATGAGACTGGAGGAAGCGTATCGTGATTGCCCTTTCTACCCTAGGCTTCAATGCTAGACAACAGGGGAGATTCGTGGCTGTCAATTTTGGTATGGCAGATGTTTATTTCTTGAGAACCCATTTTTACTCAGTAAAACAGCTCTCCCAGACTTCTTGTAGGAAGAAGAGGATCGATCATTAGATTTTAATTCATGCAGGTGCTTCCTCTACCCAGCCACCTCGCCTAAAAACTTAGGGAACAAATGCACCGCTCGACTGGTCTAGACTCTTGCAAGTTTGGTTTGAGCCCCTAGCTCTTCAAAGAAGGATGTGGATACTCAAAACACAATGTGTCTATTTCATGTCATGCACCTACAGCTTTGGCCCTATTGGGTCTGCACTACTCAATGCCGAGGTTAACCGCGGTCCTGTAGCAACAGGCTCGATTCAATCATTTCCCCGGGCTGAATGGTCGAATTCTAGAACCAATTGAGTGACTGGCTGAAGAAAGTGGCATTGCCTTGATGACCTGTAAATAACCTGCACTAATCTAGCGTGCGAAAATTCGCGCGTTAGGGTGGAATGTCCCTAACGGGTAGTTGATTGTGGGTCAACACTCGTTTTTGCGGGGAACGGCGGCCTCCGGGAAAGTAAACTACCCTTCATCCCCTCCCCGTAACTAACTCATGATATTTCAGAAAATTTGAAGCTGCATGCTGTGAATTGAGATGCAAATGCAGTCAGTTAAATGTCACGACATAGCTCGGCCGAGGCGGACTCTGCTTGAAAAGCTTGAGGAGGTGGCCGTTTAGTGTGTCTCATGATGTGGAGACCGGAGGATATAGGAGTTCATGTTATTACGTTAAAGAAGGCAATTCGGCGATGGAACCGCCGGTTCGGCGCACTCCATCCATTCTCCATTCACTTCTGGCTTTTTCTGAGTTTCCACGTCACTACCCCGTCTGGGGAAAAGCTAATAGAATGGATGCCCCCGTGAGAGTAAATAGAAACAGAATTTCACAAGTCGACCAACCTACAGCTCAATCATGACGCGCATCAAGAAAAAGCAAGATTCCAAGACTGTCGACGCTACTCATGTATCATACTTGAAGAAGACCTTCTATATAGTTCTAGCCCCTCGTTATGACCAATAGCCCTGTCAATTGACGCGATAGAGTTCTCCTTCATTGCGGCCCTACCCGTGATCTAGTTTTCCGGGCCCAGTCCTGATTCCCGGGTCCCCTGAAGGATCCAATGGTTCAATTTCCATGACTCACTAGCGGAAAAGAAGCTTACTGACTGGTCAAATTTCCTAGCTTGGATGTGCACATGACGATATATCGGGCCTCGCCGCGTTCCTCTGATGTAGTCCAGCCTCTGTGCGGTCAAGTGGCAAACCTGTTTCTAGTTTTTTCTGGCATATGACCAGGGCTATGTATAGTTGAATTCTCAGAGGGAGATATTTACCCAGAGTACCCCTATACTGTGAGAACTGACAGCATCTATACCCATTTTCCTTTGACAGGCGGCCTGGCCTCGTGGCAGGCTCTTTTCATCTGACAACGGCCCCCGATACGACTTCCAACCGGTCTTACCAAGGGCCAGGCAGCAAACCATCAATGGATCAATTCATTGAGACAATGGAAATTAAGCAGGCTCAAGCTGAGGCCAAGATCTGTAGCCAGCCAACAGTAGACTCACAAAGTCCTACACCCGTTGGCTCCCAGTCCGGTCATGAATATGCTCTCGTTTCACCCGGCACCCCGGTGGGACGACCACCAATTCCGAAACCTGAAGAGATTCACACAATTCCCGAAGTGCGCAAGTTTGCGAATCCAGCTCCCTTGGGTCTGTGTGCATTTGCGCTCACCTCGTTCATGTCGAACATTATGAATGTACACCTCGGCTTGACGACTGCCGCGGAAAATGTGGGGTCTGCTTTGATCTATGGTGGAACTGTCCAGTTACTTGCTGGCATGTGGTATGTCAGAAGAGATCCCTTATTATATTGGCATTTTGAGGGATACCAATACTAAATGTTATAGGGAAATGGCTCTTGGAAACACCTTCAGCGCCACTTCGTTCTGCTCATACGGTGCCTACTGGATTACCTTTGGAGTCATCTCAGACTTGGAAGGAACCAAAATCATCGCTGCATCCGAAACCGTCTGCCAGAAAGAAATTCTGATGGGTCTCTTCCTATTGGTAAGTCCAAGCACCCACCGTAATGTATACCATATTGTAGTTTTCAAATTAACACGTAGTCTACCCATCCATAGGCATGGTTCATCTTCACTACAATGATGCTCCTCTGCACGCTCAAGTCCAGCTTGGCGATGTTTCTACTTTTCTTCTTCCTCGACATGAACTACCTCCTACTTGGTATTGCAAATATGCAATGCGATGAAGGCCATGCCGCTGTCACTATCCAGAGGGTTGGAGGGTACTTTGGTTTGTTGGCGGCCTTTGCAGCGTGGTATAACGCATTCGCTGGTATCTTTGATAAGAGCAATGGCTTTTTCAATGTTCCTTTGGGTCACTTTCCCTGGTCACCTGCTGTGAGGGCACATCATGGGAAGTTCAAAGGGGTTTAATCTGGGCAGAGATTTCTGTGGCGGTATTGAGGAAGAAAAGTGTTCTGTCTATTTCAGCGTTCTTAGCATAGCATTTGCAAGTTTTCCATGTTTAGTTTTCTGTGACATAGCCATATTTATTGAAAAATTGAGATTCATTGCCAAATGACAGAGGTGTCTCGTTTCTTGAGTATATGACTTAAGTTCTTCGCAGAATACAGTAGAACCCCGAAACATAGTATTTAAGCACGTTGATACAACATTAGTCCGCATTCTACCGCTGGGTATATCCACCATCAACCATCAAAGCAGTGCCCGTTACAAAGGAGCTCCTACCTCCTGCAAGATACAAAACTCCATCTGCAATCTCCTCCGGCCGTCCCATCCGCTCCATCGGCACAGCCGTCGCGACACGCTCCACCATGGCTTGTAAGATAGCCGGCGATTTGGTCGTGAGCGGCGTCTCCGTATATCCAGGGCAAATAGCATTAATCCTCAATCCCTCTTTTGCATAGTCCTCCGAAGCTGTCCTCGTCAACCCTAGCACGGCATGTTTGGTTACCGTATACGCAGTCGACAAGGGAATTCCAACAACGCCCTGGATAGAAGAAAAGTTGACTATCGAGCCTCGCTGCAATGGCCGACCATCAATGCTAGACTTGATGGGTTCTTGCTTCAGCATGATCTTTGCTGCAGCGCGGAGAACGAAGAATGTCCCCGTGAGATTGACGTTTAGAATGCGGTCCCAATCTGCAGTTTCGGCGAAGGCTGCGCCGCCCTGGTGCTTCATTGCGATACCTGCTGCGTTGACTACATAGTCGAGGCGGCCGAATGTTTGCGCGACTGTTTCGATGGCTTTGTTCACGCGGATTTCATCGCCGACGTCGATTGGGTAGGTCTCGATTCGACAGGGATTGGTTTGGGCAAGGGTGCGCTGTAGGTCTTCGATTTCGGATTGGACAGTTGCCAGAGAATCTTCGTGCAGGTCTAGTAGGGCTATTCCAGATGCACCCTCTTTGACGAATGCTTTGGCACAGGCTCGTCCGATGCCTGATGCCGCGCCTGTGATCAATGCGATACCGGAAACGTCCATTTTGGTCGGAAGGTGGAGTAGACTATCGAGATGATGATGATGATGATATGGTAACTTATCATGAAATTATGGCATATGGAAAAGCCTGTGATAGCTCGAGGCAGTCTATTGAAATAAGTAAACGGGCTGGCATCGACAAGCGCATATGTTCGTGGTGGGGTCGTCGCGGAAGCCTGCCTGGCTTGATGAGCCCACTCCACTAGCCAACTGTCAGCCTTGCCAAGGCATGATAAGTGCAAAATAGGCAGGCTTTAGAGCTTTTGGATCGAACTTGGGACGCGGGAAAGTCAATATGACTTTTGCAACGTGTAGAGGTGACCGGATGAGAAGTGCCGAATGCAATTGGGCTGCGATATGGCTAGGGGGCAGAAGGGCTTTGGAAACAGTCGAGTCCATATTTCTGGTCTTTCATATTTCTGGCACTCAAGCCCAGGTAACTTCTAGGTGACACTGATCATTATCATTTACATAAACGCTGAATCGTTGAGCAATAAATCACGTCAACCATCCTTCCCTCAAACCATACCCTCCCACTCCCCATGTTCTTGCATTGGCAACACTTTCCTCATCAAGTCCAACCAAGTCATACTAGACCCCCCACCGCGCTTCTCCTGCCAAATTTTCCGAATCGAGCTCAAAGTTCGTGTAAACCCAGACAACCCGCTCCGCTGTGCAGATATCTCAAACCACCTCGCAAAAGACTGTTGCACATCTGGATCTTCAGCCTCGCAAGCTGCAACAAAAGCGGGCCAGATAAATCCCGCAGAGCCATGCACAACACTAGAGTCGGCATATTCGCATTGGAGTAAACAGTCGCGCACCCCGATTACTTTCCCTTGCAGTATCGACGCGTTGATGTCGTATATCCGGCGGTAGAAGTAAAGCGCAAGGGCTAGCCGCATTGCCTCGAGCATGTTTTCCAAGATGTGTTGGTCGAGGGTGGAATGTTGTGATGAAAAGGTAAAGGTTGCTTGGTTGGGACGTTGAAGTTGGTTGATATAATCTTCCAGCGATTTCGCGCGGCCGATAAAATCTTTCAGGTTGATGCTATTTGAGGTGGAATCCTCAGCAGCGTCTTTCTCTGCACCAAGGCGAATCACACAAGATAAAAGATGCAGCCATGACTCGGGAATCCCAAAGATCTCAGGGTATAAAGTGGCTGAAAACAAGCCTGGGCGTTCAAGGTGCAAATCATTCTCTCCTTCTTCCCGGTCGCGCACCCGAAGCATTTCCTGATGCAGATTTTTCCACTTGTACAGACGAAAAGAGAGGCCGTCCACACTCGCTGGGGCAAGCCCACTGGACTCAATCGCTCGACGGACATGTTGGCGCTGATTAGAATTCGCAGCACAAACGAAAATACTTTCATGGAACATGCGCTCAAAAACGTAGCAGTGATGGAGAAGGCGGACCTTCCTTGATTTCTTTCGCTTTAGTCCTTTCATACGGATGAATTTTTCAGCTTCGAGGAAGTACCCTTCTGCTTGATCCCGGTTACCCGAGAAGGAGGACACTTGCACCATTGTGAGGATTGCCATTAATATAGATTTGTATTTTGCTGGCTTGGGAAGGTCGTAGGCGGTCAAAAGCATCAGCTTTACGTGGTATTGAGCCTTTCGAAGGTAAATTCCTCCTTTTTCGAGCCATGACTCGGATCTAGAAACGCCACCTAGACTGAAGGCGCTGATGGCTAGCGTTCCAAAGAAATTGCATAAGCTGGCATGGCTCATGTCCTCGCCCAATGCCAGAGCTGCTAGACAATCTTTGGCATGAGGGATAAATAGTATATGCCAGGGGGTCTTTTTGTGCCGGACGGATGTCATGAGACTGATGACAATTGAAGAGTAGTGTTTGATCAGGAAGACTGCGTCTTGTGGGACCGAACAAGACGTGTCCGAACCATTAGTAAGTAAATCGGGTGGAATTGGCGGATTGCAATGCGATTTGGATATCAAGTGTGTTGGCGAGTATTCTTGATGCGGTGTTAAAGATGTGTCAACGTTGTGGCGTTGGCCCATCAGCAGATCTATCAACTCTGGAGAGCTCGAGCTCGGCGGAGGGTCCGGTGGTTCCAAAAGTGATTGCATAAATGATGGTGACAATTGTGAAAATCCGATATCGATAGCGAATGAGTCCATCATCGGAAGTTCTTCCTGGTCTAGACTACCGGTAACAGGATTTTCAAAATCATCGACCTGTGGCAACGACTCGGATTCGTCCGGCGTCGCATTCTGGATTGTTTGGTCTTGGTGTACCTTGAAAACGCCGAACGGGCCAAGAGAAAGTTGAAAATCCCCGACCGGAGCTGCACTCTCGCACTCATCATCTATCCGGGATAGCAATTGGAATGTGGACTTGGGCGGTGCGCTGGAGACTAGCCACTGGCTCATGCGCTCTCGCTCTTCTTCTGTAAGCAAAGGCCTTCGAAACCGAATTTTTGCCTCTGGGTTTTTCGAGTCAAAAAAAATATTTTTCCCATAGCCAGCACAGATGAGCCCAAAATAGGCACACATGGAGCATGTTGGGCGCCCCTCATCGCACTTTACGTGCCGAGTTCGACACTATAGCGTAGTCAGATTCCACCACCTCTTAGCCATCAACGGCGGGTACGTACGTACCGTAATACACCCTGTAAAAGTGCGTGTATGTGAATTGGTTTCTGCGCGATTGAGTCTGCCTGCCATGATACAGTCTACAGGTATGCACAAAAAGGATGAAAGCAGTAGGGCTGCACGGGTATCAAGCCTGTTGCGAGCATCGGCACCAGACCGACAATTTGCGGGGAAGATAAGAGTGGGACCATGATAGGGGAAACCTGCCTATTTTGGTGAGGGGAGACTGGCATTAATGTCTGTGGAACATTTTGTGATCCCCGGCCAGGACGCATATATTGTAAGGCAGCATTGAAAATCCGAGGAAATTCATTGACTACCCTCCTCAAACCTAGGTAATACGCCAGGTACCATCAAAATCATCTACATCTATATTATTGCATACCCTATGGCGTCACTCGAGGGCAAAGTTGTAAGTAGGTATTTGGTTGAACACTCTGAACACATCACTGACATCAAGTCTTCTCTATTAGATTGCAATTACCGGGGCAGCCTCTGGTATGGGACTTGCGACCGCAAAGTTGGCCGCTTCACGCGGTGCAATCATATCTATGGCAGACATCAACGAAGCAGCACTCCAAACCGCGATCAAGTCATTGACCGCGAGCGAAAATCATATGTATACGGTGGTTGACGTACGTGACAGCATTCAGGTAAATTCCTGGATTGAATCTACCCTAGAAAAACTGGGCAAGCTTGATGGTGCCGTGAATATGGCAGGAGTGATCGGTCCGGCCACGCCCATCACGGAAACGACAGACGAGACATGGAATTTCAACTTCGCTGTGAACTCAACCGGCCTATTTTACTGTCTTCGAGCACAATTGAGAGCTATGGGTACTGGATGTAGCATTGTAAGATTTATGCCTCATTTCCATTTATTGGATCTTGCTAAGCTAGACATGCAGGTGAATGCCGCCAGTGCTTTCGGCCAGATGGGCTCTCCCGGCGTATCCCCGTACTGTGCTAGTAAAGCAGCAGTGATTGGACTATCACGAACCGCTGCTAAAGAGAATGGGAGTATTCGAGTGAACTGTGTTTCCCCTGGTATGTTGCCGACAATTGGGCTTTCTGGTCAACTGAATGCTGACTTAAATCATAGGCTCAGTGAATACTCCCATGTCTCAAGGCGAAGATCCTGAAGATGTTAAGCGGGGCTTGCAGGCAACAGCGCAAAAGCGACGTGCAGAGCCAATTGAAGTGGCAAACGTGGTTGCATTCTTGTTGAGCGACGAAGCTTCTTTTGTGACAGGCGCGGTCTATAATGTCGATGGAGGCTGGCTTTGTTAAAGATCATCAACAACCGCTGTAGCTTGTTTGATAGAAATTTAAAGAATTCAAAGGAAAACAGTTGAAGCGAAATACCGGGTCAAACTACAAGAAACTTTGTAGCGAAAGAGAATCATCACGGCAAACCCGACGCTCAGAAAGTTAAGGCAACATTCCGTTTCCCGCCATGCCGTCAGATCAGTGCATCTGATTACCGCAGTCTAAACTACACAGTCTCCAGTCCTTATGACCGAAACTCCCGTCACCTTCACGGCCGACTATCATCGACGATCACCTGGGATGTGGCACCAATATTGGTTTCATACGCCAATAAAAGTAAACAACCAAAAACCGAGTAGTAGTTTGTACACTCCCCGGCGGTTGACTTTGCCGATATTTTAGGAAGCCCATAGCGTCACGTGTGAGGGGAGATAAAGTGATTATTAGGTACGGTTTGTCTCCACCTCGGTCAATAAAGATCACCTCGCGAGACGAGCAAGTATCGCCGATGCTTTCAGCAGGACCCCAGTCTGTGCAGAACCACCACAAAATAGCCTAGGTAGTGTAACGTGACCATAAGTTTGTTCTATAAAGGCCCTCATGATTGTGTCCACAAGATGGCCGTCACAATATCGCAGCAAAGAGTATATTCCGACAAACACAGGTGCCATGGGATCAGTGCAAACCGAGTCTTACGATGTCCTCATCATCGGTGCCGGGTTGTCCGGCGTTTGCAGTCTCTATCACTTGCGAAAGCGATTTCCCTCGTGGAATATCAAGGTGCTTGAGGCTGCTGGTTCTGTCGGTGGAACCTGGTATTGGAACAGGTGAGAAGCCAGTGTCGTTATATCACCTGAGTTCTAACACGCACAATAGATATCCTGGTGCCAGGGTGGATTCCGAGTCGCTCTCCTATGCCTTTTCCTTCGATAAAGAGCTGATGAACGAGTGGCACTGGAAAGAGTCGTTCGCACCACAGTCAGAGATTCTGCGATACGTTGAGCGCATTGCTGAGAAGCATGACTTGGCCAAGGATATCCAATTCCATACCTGCGTCAAGTCCGCCCGGTGGCAAGAAAGCACCCACACATGGCTCTTCACAGACAAAGCTGACAGGCAATACCAAACTCGATTCTTTGTCAGTTGCATGGGCTTCTTGTCATCGCCAACTTTGCCAGCTATTCCCGGAATCGAGTCCTTCCAGGGGCAAGCCTTCCACACCTCACGTTGGCCCAAAGATTTCCATCTCAGCCGTGACTTTGCCAATAAGCGGATTGGTGTCATCGGCACCGGAGCAACCGGGATTCAGACAATCACTGCCGTCGCAAAAGAGCCTAGCGTAAAATCGTTGACTGTTTTCCAGCGAACTGCAAACTGGTCAGCGCCTCTCCGCAATGAACCGATCAGCCTCGAACAAATGCAGAAACACTGGGAGAATTACGACGAGCTTTTCAAATTCTGCAACGAGACACCAGCTTGTTTCATGCATCAAGCCGATCCGCGCAAGTCCTTGGAGGTCTCTTCGGAGGAACGACACGCTCTTTGGGAAGGGATCTACGCAAAGCCTGGTTTTGCAAAGTGGCTCGGTACTTTCAGTGACACATACACCAACCGCGAGGCTAATAAGTTGTACTCTGACTTTATTGCCGACAAGATTCGGGCTCGCGTGAATGACCCCAAGGTGGCGGAAAGTCTGATCCCGAGGAGTCATGGTTTCGGTACGCGGCGAGTACCTCTTGAGAGTGGTTACTTTGAGGTTTATAACCAGCCGAATGTTCATCTGGTTGATCTTCAACAAACACCGATTGAAAACATCACAGAGACTGGAATCGAAACCTCGGATGGCAAAATGCATAACCTTGACGTTCTGATCTACGCTACTGGCTTCGATGCCATCACTGGTGCATTCAGTGCTATTGAATGGCACGCCAAGGATGGTCGCTCGCTTCTTGGCAGCAGCGACTCAAAGGACGGCGAAAAGGCAATCTGGATTGATCACAGACCAGAGACATTCCTCGGTATCACGGCACACTCAATGCCCAACATGTTCATGGTTCTGGGGCCGCACCAACCATTTGGCAACGCTCCACGCACCATTGAGCATGCAGTGCAAGTCGTTTCCGATTTACTTCAGTATTGCCATGAAAATAATTACTCCTATGTGGAACCGACTGCAGAGGCTGTGGAGGGCTGGACGGAGCATGTTATTGAATGCAGCAAGGCCCATCTCGCGAATGAAATTGATAGCTGGATGACGGGTGTGAACAAGAATATCAAGGGCAAGTCTGTTCGCAGTGTTGCACGATATTCTGGGCATGCAGTGGAATATCGTCGAAAGTGTGCTGAATGTAAAGCGGCTGGGTGGAAGGGACTAGTCTTTGCATGATCAGTCTTTGGGTTCCTTGCAGGTCCTGTTTTTTATATCATATTACATTTTCAAGCTCAAAAGGACGTGTGTTTATCAGTATTGAATGTTCATGTAGAAGAGTAATCTAAAGACGCCCTTTTGACGGTTTCACTTAAAGTAAGATTTCACACCCTTCTAACTGTCATTATCATACGTCGAATGGTCGATTATAAACGAATTGATCGAGGGAAGACTAAAGAGTTTTATGTTGAACCAAATACCCAGAATTCCACCATTCATCACCGCTGCAGCCCATCCCAATCGAATGGCCTACCCCCGACTCCACTGTCCTTCATATCCAACGTCCAGACTTCAACTGCACCTCTTTCAACCGCCTCCTCACCAAAATACAACTCTCGGATTCTGTCCTTGACTGGTTTCCCAGCCTCTGACACAGGGATGTCACTCGAACAAGCAACAACCTTTAGCAGCGTAGGCAATTTAAACGCCTCCAGACCACACTCCATAGCAAGTTTGTGTCTTAATTCCGCAAGGCCTAGAGCGTGTATCTCATCTTGCTGCCGGTACACCACTACAGCAGCGACGCACTGACCGCAGCCCGAGTCTTTCACGCCGAGGACAACCGCATGTGAAATTTCACCGATTTGGGATAGCGCACTTTCCACTTCGGGGGCGTATATTCGCCAGAGGTAGTGTCGGATAACTAATCAAGCTCTTGTTAGCTTACATGCGAGAGATCGCAGTTTTCCAAAGGGGAGGTGAATATTCAATACCATCTTGAGACGCTCTTCCGAGGAGGTATACAACACCATCTTCGATCTTTCCCAGATCGCCAGTTTTGAAGAACCCCTCGGAATCAATAGCGTTTTTCATGACCTTGGAATCAGGGGACATGTACCTAGTCATCACCAGATTCTTAGCAAAGTGCCAAATATTCGAAATACTTATGATAAGTGAACCGACTTTTTAAAAAGAACAGGCGACTTGATACAAACCTCGCCATTCCCGTCGATTTTTATATTAACATTCGCCATACACATCCCAACAGAGTCCTAGCCAAAGGTCAGTCAACAATCGAACAGAATTCACGAGCAACAATAAAAATCTCAAAAAAAACCCTACCATGGGATACTCCCCCCTCTTCCCATAATCCGTAAAAGCCACAACCCCAAAACTCTCACTCATCCCATACCCAACCACAAGCTGCTTTCCCAACAACTCCGCCCACATCACCCTCTGTTTCGGTGTAACAGTCGATCCACCCGAGGCCAGGACCTTCAACCCTCTAATCCCCTGCAGTACAGTGTCATATTCATCGGCATCTTTATTTTTCAAATCCTCCAGTTCAGAGGCAATATCATTTAACAACGGCGGGGGTAAATGTAAAGACGATACGTCTGGCAACCCACTACAGGCAGGCGGTAGTCGTATTCTCTCCAGAAACCACCTCGAACTAAAAACCTCACTACAAAACTCAACACACGCTTTCGATAATATCCCCGATAAAAACGTCATAAACCCACCAGCCCAGTGGACGGGCATATGATGTAAATAGACGTTTCCTGCGGATAGTTGTGATGGCTTAGGGAAACGGGTTAGAAACCCGCCTGTTATGGCAGTGCGGTCGTGGAAGACGCCTTTTGGTGGACCGGTTGTGCCGGATGTATATAGGAGGACGAAGCCTTTTGTTGGGCTTTGAGGGGGTGGAGTGTCGGAGATGTAGAAGCGGATACCATCCATGCTAGGGTTGGGGTTGTTTATCTTTTGGGTTTGGGGGGTGTAGGTGAACATGGGGATGTTGAGGTTTTGGGATACACTCTGGACGAGGGATTTGGTTCCTGGGACTGCACAGATGAGGGAAGCATTGCATGTTTCGAGGAAGTATTTTGCTTCGTCGGGGTGGACTCGAGGTGCTAGAATATAGTAGGGAGAATATTAGTCTGAGTCTGCCCTTTTCATTCCATTTCAAAATACCATCAACTATCACAAAATAAACCAGAAAATACCCACACAATGGCACAACCACACCCCCAACCGTATAAACCGCCAACATCAAAACCGCAAAAGCTTAACAACCCCCCGAAACAACCGCAACAAAAACATCCTCTCCCTCTGCACATCTCAACCTAATCCGCTCTTCAACACTCAATTCCAAGACAATCTGCCGACTAACATCGAGTACATCCCGCAGAAACTCGGCTATACTCCATTCACCACTCACCGTTCCGTCCACGCCCCATTCCCGAATTAGAATTGCGGCTGGATCTTCGATCCAATTGCAGAAGAGGTCTATTAGGGATGGTTCTGGGGGAATTGGGACTGGGAGGGACAGAGGTTGGTCTGGACTTAGACTTGTTTGGGAGGATGTGGGAAGTTGGTCGATAATTGTGGCGATTGGTTGGGTCGGTATTTTAGACATTATCGCTAAACCAGTATCTTTCTTTAAATGTATTAATTTTTCGGGTTATACTTTGTATGAAGAAAGCCCGCAATGATAGGCCAGCGGCAAAGCCGGGTCGTCGGCACGATATGCACGAAAGCAATAGCGTGGCTGCAAGATAAGAAGGGCTGGACGGTGGGGGGTGGATGTGACTCCGTAAACTGCAAGGTAAAAGTGGGCGGAGGATCAAATGTCGGTGACGGAGAACAACTGTTCCAGTCGGGGGAATGAGTATTCAAATAAGATTTATCCTCTTGCATTTGCTATTCCTTCCTTTAATTGTACACCGCAAAGGAGGGGGGGATCGTTATTGCAGGACAACGTTGGAAGGAGACACCGCTATTTTCATGGTAGTACTACTATAGCGAGTGTTTGCGCTTTGTTATGTCAAGGAGGACTGCTTTGTTAGACGAGTTTGGGAATAGGTATTACGAGCAGCTCTTTGTACAGCCAATCTGACAACTTTCAATGGGAGGCAGGGAGAGGGGTGGACAGTGTTTGTTCCGCGATTGGATCGGAGGTTCTACCTGATGCGCATGCGGTTGAACTTGGAATTGTGAAACGCGATTGACGAACCGTGGGGGTTAAGCGAGGACACAAGCAAGTGATATGGACGGCATGGATGCATGTCGAAAAGTATGTCTGGCGCATGCGCGAGGAAGTTAGACATGGATGGCTGGTCAAGACAGATCGCCTTTTTTACGCAATGGATGTTGAATTACTTGAAGAAGTGGGAAGAGTGTCAGATAGTTCTTGCTGAATATATCAAAGCAGCAGATTCCAGAGCGGAATGAGTAGATTGCAAGAAAACGAGATATAAAGAAAGTATGCCGTGGATGTAATATCCAGTGCAATCCAAGCTATAGACCAATTCCAACGGTCCAGATAGCTAATCCAAAACGCCTGTAAAAAGATGCATCACAGATATCCAATCCATGTCCAGTCCACCCAATCCAAATATCGCAATGCTGAAGACAATCTCACGTAGAAAAAGAAATAGGCACAGTTGTGCAGTGAAGGTCCAAGACCAAGGAAACAAAACTCCAAATGAGAGGTCATAAAGATCATGAGAGGGCAATCCAAAGCCCTCAAGTATTACAACGCAAAGAACGCGAAATATAACGATGCAAAGAAAAGCAGAACAGAGAATGAAAGAAGAAAGAAATCAAACCCAAGGATCGGCTTGCATATACGTATGCGGATTCACAGGCCCAATCAATTTAATCTGGGCCTTCAATTGTTCCCGGCGTCGCTCATCTTTCGACTCGGCCATCCTCTTCTTCGCCCCATCCAGCGCGAAAAGAACCTGGCTTTTGCCGCCCTGGATGACCCGCACTGCCTCCCGTGATCCATTTTGCAATTGCAGCTTCAATGGTGGGGAGAGTGGTGGCGTGGGGTTTGCGATGGAGAATTGCGGAACGGTCGGGGAAGTAGGAGTCGATTGGGTACCTGTGTACATCTGCTTCTGCGAAGTCTTCTTCTTAGACTTCTTGGGAGATTCCCAGATGGCAGGTCCGTACTTTTGATAATTCGACATGGGCACGGCGAGTTGCTTCTGGCGTTGGAAGGAGCGTGGGCTCGCTGGGCTGGGGTCCATTTCGCTGGCTGTGGAGGCTGTCGAGATGGAGAGTGTGCGGAGTTGAATGTTGACATCAGAATGAGGAATCACCTTGATATCCTCAGGACGGTGGAAAGGGGACCCCTCGAGGACATCGACCGGGGCAGTGGACGGGCGGGGAGCCTCTTTGGCTTTGGCTTCTGTCGAGTCGCGGGATAGCGTACGGTGGACATACGTCTTGATCGAATGACGCACACCATATGCCAATCCCAGCCCAGCTTTATCAAGCGAATGCCACCGACGTGACTTGGAAACATTCAACCGACCATCCTTCTTGCGCGATTTCACACTCCGTAGAGCCGGACTCGTCCGTCCACCAGCGACACCAGACTGTCCAGCCTGAGCCGAGGGGGTCGCCAACTCTGGGAAGAAATCCCACTTCTTCTCTCTGAAATAGTGATTCGTGCCACTGCGGTTCTGCGACCACTGCGATAATCGACCATACTGTGCATCCGACCGTGATGTCGTGGAATTATTGGCCGAATCGGATTCACTTTCCTCCTCCTCCACGTCGCTTTCACACACCGACTCGACCAGGGACTGGACCGAGTCCGTGCGCGAACGACTTTCCTCGGCGATGGTCGGTGGAGATGAAGAGCGGATCAGACCCAAACTAACGCCATCGGGATGCGAACTTGGATCTGCGGGGGCCGGGTGATCGACCATATCGCCATAATCATCGGAGCCCGAACTGACGAAGATGGGATAACTCTCTGTTGAGTTGCGTGGTTCGCTGGGACCGGCGACTGTGCTGTCGACGCTGATTTCGCTTTCGTTGTCGCTGTCGTCGTCGCTCGAGTCACTCCACATGGCGGAGTACTCGGGCGGGGCGTCCGGGAGGGGTTTTGCGGGGAGTGGCTTGTTGAGGAAGAGGTCGGAGCGGGTGGGTGAATATGGGGATTTGTAGAGAGCGGTGGAGGAGTAGCCCATGGTCATGGTGGGGGTGTATGGTGAAGTGGGTGTTGATGGTGGAATGACTCGCTCGAGGCCTTCCAGCGACCGGGACGGTCGTACTGGAGGCGGGGAACGAGCGTAGGGATAGTTGGGGGAGAGCATCGAGATGGAGATTGGAGGGTTGCGGTAGTTGGGAGATGATCGAAGAGACTCAAAATTGAGACTAGGAAGGAACTCGGTGAGGAAGAAGAGGAAGGAGAAGAAAAAGGTTGCAGGAAGCCGAGTTGAAGAGTGAAGGAAGAGTGAAGATCAAGAGTAGAAATGGAGAATAAAGAAACTCGTCATCGGCAAGGGTCGACAAAGAAAACGACCGTCAGCAGGACTCGAGGCCCGAGGAATTGGAACGAAGTTGGAACAAAGAAAAGAGGAGAGAGAAAGCCAGGGAGGGGAAGGGGAGAAGAAAGTATACTAATATAAGGAATATGTGAATCTCTTTGACCCGATCAACATAGTAACCCCATCAGTATAGCAGGATTTATGCTTTCTCGGGGGCTGCAGCTGCAAAACAGAAATTAACACGGTGCCTGGCAAGAAACCACGCGAGGGAGGAATGACGGAGGAGACAAACTCTAGAGCAGATAACCAGGACCGAAAATGAACGAGTCAACGAGTTTATCTCTGTCAAGGATGTCAACTCCACTTCGAGTCCCAGTAAGCGATCGGCGTCCCCGTTATGGATGATGGAGGAGATGAACCAAGTGAGTTGGTGCACGGACGGGAAACCTGCAAGGGATGTGGAGGTTCGTGAGGAGTCAGACGACTTGGTTAGACGAACTAGACTAACAGTTTAGTATTAGTATAATAATTAGTCTGCTCGTGTTGGGAAAAAGTATACATCCGGAGAATCCATGGAATTAGTAGAAAGTACTACTCCATATATACCCCAGGTCATACTATCTCTACTACCATCCTGAAGCTATGAGAAAATCCCCCTTTCCACTACAATTTCCAACCAGCCCAATGCCAGAAAAAAGAAAAACAATCATCCCTGTCCCTACCCTGAATCTGAACCTGAAAACCCCGAACCTGATGACGCCACGCAAGGACGCCAACTCCATGCAGGACGCCGGATCGTCACTAGTCCCTCCGAAACCCTTGCACCAGTTAGGATCCACTGGGGCCTGAGAGTGGGCGTAGGACAGCACAGCACATACAGTAGTTCACCCACGGTAGGAGGGGGGGGGGGGGAGAAGCTAACAGCCTAACGGGGCTTCCTCATCGGCTCGATTGGATCGATTGACATCGCTGGGGGCTGATTAACGGGCCACTAGACCCGAATGAGAGTGTGGACAATCCGGTTCCTGTCAGATATACCCGATGGTGAGATGGTTTGATTAATATTCAATGATGATAATTCTTTTTTCTTTTAGGGATCTGGATTGGCAAACACATGGTTCTCAGCTAGTCAGTCTAACCGAGTATAGTTATAGTAAGCTAGTCTGCATTATTTCTTTTTGCTTATCAAGACTAAAGGCTCAAGGCTGGACTGGACTACTGGACTACTGGCAGCCTCACCAGTGGCTTAGCTGGCTATCTTATTCTTAGTACTCCGTACTCTCCCCAGGAACAATGTACACAAAGGATACACCATAAATCCATACTCATACTATGTACTCTATACATCCATCATCCATCCCCGCTTCCATCTAGACCTCTACAGGGCTGTACTTGTACTATCCCCAAACTCCACTCTCCACTCTTGTAGAATCTAACTCAATTTGGCCGCTCTCTCCATCATCTCCCTCGTCAATTCATCCCCGGGCCTCCGAACTTGACTCAACCGGCCCATCCGCCGTAAGTTAGCAATCATCTCTTCATCCCCAAAATGGCTATTATGCTCGAATTCCGGTTCCCGCGCGAACGCGACCCGTGCCGCGTCCACGATAATCCGGGCTGTCATTCCAAAGACCCGGTAGGCCTGGACTTGACCCGTTTCTTCTTGGTGGGTGAGGGTGTCGACGGCGGCGTTTTGGGCTTTGTTATTCGGGCTGTGGGGTTTGATGGCGTGGTTGGTGCTGTGGACGAAGAATTGATGCACTATTCCCGTTTGGTTAGCTTTGTTTGGTTTCTTGTTTTGATTTTTGATTTTTGGTTTTCTTTTCGTCTTTTGCTGGGGTAGGGATCTCATCTCTGGGAACGATGAAAGAAAAAAAGCAAGGTGAATCAAGAATCAACAAAATAAAGAAAGGGGGCAAGCAAAACAATGTGTGTGTCTTTGCCTCCTGACGATCTCTCGATCTCCACTGGGAGCATGGTTGGTGCGACACTGCGAACTGCAGTCCTGAATACTCGCACTCGCAGAATTCTATTATTAAATCATAATAGAAAGAACCGAACCATACTCCCAACTAGGTCTCGTTCCCTGGGCTCTTTTGCTATCCCTAGAAAAAGCTAATATGAAACGGGGTGGGTCAGGCTTGACAGCCGGCCCACCCCTTTCCACGCTTGTCGCACCGAGCCATGTGGTGTGTATCTCTGATCGAACCCGTTCGTAGGAAGAACGGTGGAAAGTGGAGCAGGAAGGGGCCCGGCTGGCTGGACTGCAGAACGCAGAACAGACGCCAGGGCAAACCACGCTGCGGCAGCCCCGAAGATGAGGAATGGGGGCGTCGTCAGGCAACGGAATGTACCCGAAAAGGGAAATAGTCCGCTAGGACTATGTAGGGAGGAGATACTCCGTACAGTAGAGTATACAACTTACAACGGAGTCAAGGTAGAACCCGCAAAACCCGAAAAATAAAAGATAGATGTAACGAGAAGAGAATGATTGACTTACTCCGCCATTGACTTTGATGCCACAAACTCCAAGACCCCTTATACCAATCCCCCTCTCCCCTCCCCTCAACATTCACCAATCTCAAAAAATCATCAAACCTTGCCGTAAACACAGCCGCCACCTCACGCGCATCCAGTCGAGGAATCAATTCAGTTTCTGGATCCGCATTGGCCCCCGTAGCCGGGTCAAACGAGTGCAGCAGCGCAACGCACGGCCGCACCACCAGCTCTGTTTTGGCTAGGTTGGCCGGTAACTCGCAGAGATGCTCGACCGAGAAGGGTGGCGGCAGTGGCTGGTTGATATCCGGGAGGCCGATCTCTTCGCAGGCTTCGCGGCGGGCGGTTTGGAAGGCTGTTTCTGATAGGGTGTCTGCTTTGCCTGGTGGGTTCGTCAAGTTAGTGAGTTTCGTTGGGGAAAACAGTTGGTGGGGACATAGATCGAAGCCACGTAGAATGATGGGGGGATAGTTGAGGTTGCACAGTTATCTCTGGCATGTTTCTGCCCTTTATTTCTCATTTCCTTTTCTAACCCCGGGTAATTTGGAGAAACGAAGTTTTCTTTTCTTTTTGGAGTTCGACCTCTTTCTAACTCGGGGTAAAACCATGTTGATCTCAATTCCGGGGGAGGATATCGCTCTCGTTCCTTTTTTGGGCAAGTCTTCGAACTATGCAAACAAACGTACCTCCAGGTAAAGCAGCTTCTCCTGCATCTAGACACGTTCAAAAACAAACAGGATTAGCTCTCTGCGTATGCAATGTCGTGCAGCATCGGTTACTGCAAGCTCCCAGTCTTGAAAACAGGGCTATCCGCAAAGCCCACGCCAGGCCAAGACCATGCAAGACCAACGCCAAGGCCAAGGACTGGGGCTACTAGCCACGTACTGTATGTACAGTACTGCAGGACCCGGGAGAGGGAAAAGGACAGGTACGTACACGAACTCAATGTCTTGGCCCGAATCGTAATCACGACTCTCAGGTCACCCTGGAGATCGGCATAAAGCAGAATCAACACCGCCGCCCGCCTGGACAAGGGTACTTCGCCATATGCCGTTGGCGGGGGCGTATATCTGCGGAGTCGATCGATGGCTTCCTGGAGTTCGGAGTCAGTTTTAGAGTTCAATTCATTTTGCTGCGGTATTTGCTAAGCGTTTTGTCTCGCTTTGCTTCTTTTTCTTGTCTTTGGTGGTCTCTCTTTCCAGGCCACACGACACCGGGTTGGGTCTCAGCCATTTGTTTTTCTTCGCTTAGAGAGGATTGGGGATGGACATCCACGGGTGTTTTGGCTTGCGCGAGGGTTCAATTCCAAGGAATTTCTGAAGAGTGGTGAGACACTCTCAATGCCCGGTGAAGCCTGTGAGACTTCAAGGTGGAACTCAAATCTTCAACACCGCGGTAGCCATATCATAGGTAGAGGGTAAGGACAAGATATAAGACAAATATCTCATTCCACCTCATACCAGTGGAGCCATGTATCCCAGCGAACATCAACCAGCACCAACGAAGAAGCAAATCAAGCCGAATCCCCTCACAAACCCACAACCCATCCAAACATAAACCAGCTAGACACAGAGAATGGTTACACGTACCTGCGAAGCGGGATTGAGGGGTGCCATAGTTGTCAAGCTCGTCAGCGTCGTCGTTCGCCCAAGACGTTGCGGTGACTTTGTAAAGCTGCGGGGAAAGCTGGGACTAGTATGTCTGAACTTGAACTCTCGTGTGCTGCTGCGGCGGATAGTTTCAAGCAGCTGGAGTTGTCGACGTCTCATCCCGTGCCCTCGGGATGACGACGTAGATATGGTAAAAAGTGTAAATGGGATCGTGCGGTCGTACCCCGGTCTATGAGCCCCAGATCTCAGGGCTGATTAGTTAACTGGTCGCGGGGAAGATCCAGGGTTGCGCTGCAATAAGCGTGGTAGCCGAGGTTCGGTGACTAATGGGGTGCCGAGATGGATGGAGATCGCTGGAATATACCGATGGTCTGATATACTTAGAGCTGGAGTTTAGTTTGCTTTCTCTGAATTTCTAGTAAGACCACTACAAATCGACAACTCTACAGATCTGAAATTGACAAAGTCTCCACTTCCATGAATCGAACCGCCAACCTTGTCCTTCCCTATCTACTTCACTCCTGTTACTGCGTCGCTATCCCCGGACACCGAAGAACATCGCCAATCCCCAGTGCCGCCTAATATAGCCTTTTACACCCTCTAATATCGCTGAAAAGGGTATTAAAGAGTAAGATTTAATGGAAATAACAGATTCTTAGATAAATCTAATAATGAAAAAAAATAATAATGCAAGAAGAATCGTAAAAAATGTACTCCCCCCGCCTAGGGGTGTGCCCGGCCGTCCGTGGAGCTCGAAGCGTCAACACTGGCCCTCTATTTCTTCTTTTGTTTGCCCTTTCCTCCAGGGCACACCAATGGTTCACCAATTTATGGTGGATACCAACTAGGCCATGAGAGGGGGGGAGTTGATCGCTTGACCTAAAACATGGTCATAACCCACGTTATTGCCTATTTGGGATTCCAATCCTAATCTCTACTTCCAGTAGAAGTACTCCAAATCGACAAATTCCACAGTGTGAGACAAGTCCAGTATGAATCATGTGAGTTGTTATAGTTTCTATCAATACAGGAATGGAATGGCGCTTTTCGCCTCCAACCACCCACGTCACGGGGCGGATGTGTGTCTCTCGTCCACCGACCATCCACGGGATATTTTCAATTTCAGTCTTGCCCATGCGGAAAGACAAGTGGTAGCCGACACCAACGACCGGGATGGCGGTGTAGCTCACCAAACATGAGACATGAGACATGAGAACTGGGGACAGGAAAGTAAAGCAAAGCGAAAGAGCGTGCCCAACATCAGCAAAACGATAGCTGATCACGCGCAAGCCAACAGAATGACGAGATGAAGAGATGAATGAATGGGGGAGATGTGTAAAAAGGGGAATGAAAGTCTATCGACATAGCGGAGAGATAACACAAATGAGAACCGAAGAGTCGCCAGCAGCCAGAATAAAAGAGAAAGCAAGAACATAGTATGACAAAGATCTATAGTAACAGAACCAACCCAACCTACCCCATCAAAGCAAAACTATTCATAACTTACGAGCTCTGGCCGGGCTTCTTCTCCTCTCTCTCCTCTCTAGCGACAGGGGTCTCTGCAACCTTGGCGCCCTCGGCCATCGCCTCGGTCGCTTCGGAGGACTGCTTCTAGGTACCTTGAGCAGCGGCTTCAAGCTTGCTGTGCTCCTCCTTCTCGTCGATATCTTCGATGTCCTTGGGAGCAGCCACGCCCTTGCCCTCATTCTCACTGTTTTGCTCATTCTCCTCCTCAATCAGCTCCTCCTGCTCCTTGATGACCTCCAGACGCTGCTTGTTGGTAGCAGCACCCTCGGCGTTGTGCACCTCGAGCTCGATCTCGTGGAACAGTTCCTCGGGAATGCTGGAGAGGACCGACTTGAGAGCATCAATCTGGGAGGCCATCTCAGACTCCTTGCCACCCTGAGTATACATATAGGCGTTGCTCAGGACGAGCAGGGTAGAAGGAACACCCTGCTTGAGACGCAGGTCCAGCCACATGGACAGGTCCTCACGCAGACGGGCAGGGGAGACACCGTGGGTACGAATACCACGGCTAGCAGAGGCCATCTGCAATTCAGGCACGGACAGCGAGGTCACTCCCTCGTAGGAAATGGCACGGTCGTCACGCTTGATCTGGCGCATGCGGTGACGGATGTTGTAGCGGAGCATAGCATCGGTACCGAACGAGTTCAGGTTCATATAGCGGCAAATAGCGACGAGCTGGGGGCGCGACAAGTTGTCGAGGGTCAGGTCATCCTTGAAGATCTTGCAGACCTTGATGACGTCCTCGGTGGAAGGAGACTCGCCCGTAGTACGAATCTTGCGGAAGAAGTCTGCAAATTCCTCGTTCTTGACAGTAGCCGCGGTCAAAGGCAGACCGGTCTCACGGAGTGTGTTACGGAGGAAGGCAGAAACCTCCTTGCGGGTGGAGCTCAACTTAAGAGCCTTGGTCTCGCGGCCCTTCTGGCCCTCGTAGGTGCTAGGAAGCATATTGGGGAAGAGCTTGAGGGCGACAGGGAGCAGAAGTTCGGCAAAGGGGACAATGACGAACATCGAGAAAGGAACCAGGCGACCAAGATCCTTGACAGTACGTTGGAGCTGTACAGAAAAACGAATTAGCAATTGCCACGGGATCGAGGTGTGAAACCACATACCTGGCGGTGCTCTCTCCGGCTGAGCTCATAACCACCCGCCATCTTCAACGCCAACCGGGAACTAATCTTGACCTCTGTGGCAAGCAGCTTCGTGCCATCCCAGTAGTGCTGAACCTCCTTCTTAATCTTCTGACCAATGGTCAACTTCTTAGTCTCCTTCTTCTCCTCAGCCAAGTTCTTAGCATTCTCAACCGCGGCCGCCTTGGTAGGGACATCACGAGCTGGGACCTTGGCGACATCCGACTGCGATGAGGCAACGGGCTTGACAGTCTGAGCTTGTTCCTGGGGAATCGGCTTCTTGGCTTGTTCAGCATTGAAGCCAGGCGGCGGGTATGACTGGGGAGACGAGGTCGAAGTGTTATGCTCGGTAGCATATCCGCGCCGAGGGAGGAGAATGGCGAGAGCGGACACTTGCGCTGGGATACCTCGGCCATTGTAAAGCAGGCTGTTGGCCGCAGCGAGCGAAGCCGGGCCCAACGCGCTAGCGCGAGAGCGAGCTATTCAAGAATAAAACATAATCAGATAAGCCGCATAAAAAAACATCATAATCGATAGAACCAACTTACCGGTCAGCGCCGGTCGCAATGCGCTGGTCTGGCGCACCAGGCGGGCTGATCTCATTGTGGCGGACATTTGCGGAAATATTGGGAGGAAGGAAAAGGGACGAGCCCGAGGAATCGAGCAGGCGACTGCGGAATAGCGCAGCAACAACAACGAACAGAGGATGCTCTGACAATATCACGATGATTCACGGAAGACTCGAATATGAATGAATGGTGACGGATAAAGCAAAGGCTGACATTGGGAACCGGAAAGATGTTTGTGACGCCCGAGATCATTACGTTTGCATCACGTGATACCATCCGGCTTCGGGCTTTTGGAGTCGGAGTTAATTGGGTGACTCAAGTAGCGCGGGCGATGGCTGCCGATCCCGCCAAGGGAAATCCTGTCGGTGCCGAACGGAGTTGCCGCCTCGGACCCGCTACGGTAGAACATCAGATGAAAGAGGAGATCTACGAGGTTAAACAAGTATTGTATGTGTAAGAATTATGTTGATGTTCATATCATTGGGCTCGTGACAATCTCATAACGATCGAATATGCAGTTGGCATGCCACCCTTCAAAAGATAATATGTATAGACCTGTCCGAGCATTTCAAAAAACACGCAAAACTCAGAAATCCGAAGGACGCAGGGATTAAAACCGATATCAGGCATCAGAACTGTGCATGCTAAACGTGAAGATTATATCCGGGGAACAATAAACGTGCGCGCCAGGGGTATCATGTGATATCAAGGAAAGAAATAGCCTAACGGCTAGGATCGCTGACGAACGGTGGAATCGGCGGCCCCAGGAGCCTCATGGGCTGTAGTGGTGGTCGCGGACGCTGAAGTGGGATCCAGGAGCGGAATCCGATCGATACTGCCTCGCTTTTCCAGGGGAGCAGGTGCACCGAGAGCGCCACTGACAGGAGTGTAACTATCGGGGAGAATGAGCGGGCTAGTGGCAAAGTCGGGGGAACTTTGCCATCGCGCAACATCCTTCTTCAACTGCTCCAGCTCCTTCTGGAAGCGCTTGCCAAAGACATCGATATAATAGGTCGCCCCGTTATGGATACTCCAGATGAACAAGGCGGACATGTAGATACCGCTCGCCCATCGCGACCAGAACCAGATGGGGCAGGGAACCATGGTGGACAAGGCAAAAGTGTACTGAATCAACATAAAAGCTGGTTCTTGCAGCGCATTCGGAAGGCTGAGGACAAATTTGCCAATCCAGGCCTTGGCGTACGACTTGCGAAGCCAGGTAAAGCTGGTCGGGCGCCCAGCAGCAATCTTGTCAGCGCGGCGAACGGTGATCATGAAATGGTACATGAGCTGCCAGAACAGATACGGCACGGTGGCCCAGATGATCATCGCGCCCAGAGAGTAGTGCTCTGGATCACCCGGCTGGCTGAACTTGATGGCATAGACAGCTGGGAACCGTTCCTTGAGCATCTCGACCGGGGTCAGATGGACGATACAGTGTAGCGTAACTGGTGGCATGATGTGGATGAAAAGGCTGATGGTAGGACGAAAAAAGTCAGCTGGGAGTCCTTTTACTCGTATATCTGTTGTTTGTATTGGGGGCAACGTACCTGACCACCTTGTCCATGCTGTGGAAGACCAGAGAATTGCGCCACATCGCGATGGCCGCCGCGTTGTTTCCAAAGGTCAAGCAGTAAGTACTGATGAACAACCGCTTGGAACCGGGGAAAACCCAAATCGAGAGCATGCAGAGGAGGTTGACAAAGTAGCAGAGATCAGCCAGGAAATAGTGGTATCCCTTGGCATGGTAGGTAATGAAGCGGATGGGCATGAAGTAGGCGAGTTGCGCGGTAAACCAGTAGTAGAAGAGCTGTGGGCAGGCACCAATAAGATAGCCACTGATGAAGATGTTGAGTACACCGGCGATGAAAGAGGCCTTCTCGCGCAGGGTCACAGTGGCCGTCTTGTTCCACTGTTTACCCAGGCGCTCGACGCCATCCTTCATGCGTCGGCGGTACTTTACCAGCTGCTCGTCGGCGGTCGGCACTCGACGCTTGAACTCGCCCACCACGCGCTCCTTGGCGTTCATCCCCGTCGACCGCAGCTTCTCGCGTTGTTTGCGCACCCTTTCACGCTGCATGTTGAGCGCATTTTGCCATTTCTCGAACCGTTGTGACAGCTGGATATTGTCAAGGAGATCGAAAATGGTGAGCTTGTCCAAAGGCGGGAACGTCTCCCAGTCCTCCTGATAGGAGCTGCTATTGGAGAAGGACGGGTTGCGCGAAAGCTTGCCAGGGGAGACGGGCGGCGAGTAATAGTCATCGTGTTCGAAGTCGTCCAGGAAAGGGTTGTCGACCATCTCCTCGATAGATGGTGTAGTAGCCAGCGAGTCCGCGCCCATGGTGGAGTCAGACTTGCGGCGCTCTCGCGCGCTGGATTCGTCCATGAGGAACTGCTGTTGAAAGGAGAAGATGGTAGGACCGTCCCGATAATGGGGATAGGGTCGGCTGAGGAAGCGACCGAACGTTAGCATGCCCATCGTGACAACCAAAAAAATTGCGCAACCAGAGGACCGGCAACAGAGCAGCCACCGGCCTTCTTATCTGTGCGCATCTTGGATGATCTGCCTTGAGGGGCAGGGCAAAAGAACTGTACCCTACCTTATCGGACTGTCAGGACCACGGACAGTATCACGCGGGTGTAGCAAGCGCGTTGTGGTTGGCGAGCCAAACAAAGTGTATGCAACGAAGGTGGAATCTCACACGAAAACGGCGTCAAGATGAGGGGCCAGTTGGGGAAAACTAAGGCAAAGTCCAGGTTGAATATTTGGAGAAGAGCAGAAGGTCAGTCGGTGGATGAAGCAACCAGGAAGCTCCGTCATAACACACGCCCTGGCGGTGACCGGCCATTGGACCAATTCCCCGCCAATTAAATCAGCCCGTCCGAGCCACATGCTGGGGTTTTCTCATCCAACCAACGACACAATTCCCAGAGGCTTTGACCCTTCCACTCGTGCAGAGTTGCCTCTTGACTCATGAGCTGAGTCGATCATTTGTTTTTGGAATCATCTTTGATCTAAAATTGAGACTAAAACAAAACAAATCAGAGAGGACGAGGTTGACGTTGGTATTTGTCGAATAGCCGCGATAAGATACATCGATCAGAGCAGAGATGAACTCTTGCGGATATATGTACAAAGCTGTGCCCCAGTCGAGCAGGTAACATCTTGAAGATCGCATATCCATCGCACAGATCAACAAAGAGCCCCACTACCATGAGAAGATTCTGATCTCTTGTGGCAAGGGTGGGGATCAAACAACCGAATAATCCATCAGACCGAAGTACCCGAGGTATTTCAATAGTAACAAAGTCCCTGTCAGCTCGGTCTGGCCCGATCAGATGACCGGGGAAATGACCGAGTGTCATCTATGCACAGCTGAGGCTGCCACATGGATTCATCTAGATCAGGACATGACAGCTACTGGACAACATTATCAAATTTCTACACTCTGCTGGCTTCATATTCGCCCAAGCTGGCTCCAAAACGTCTCCGGGTCCCCGGTCTGATACACAGATGGTCCCGACTCTTCCAATAACCACGGCCAATCAAGTGATGGCTCATCAATAAGCCCATACTCTAATCTCGTTGATTCTGTACAACCAGCATCCAAGGCATGTCCCTCGGGTAGACCCAACACGTGAGAAGCGGCCGATGGAGCGGATTGTACACTAGGCGACCAGCCCAGTCCGCTGTTCACATCAATAGCATCTAGCCGTGGCGAGGGTGCCACCGTCTCCGCAGACGCATCTCCATCTACCCGATACTCGAGCAACACTTCATCACCCCCGCCGATAGCAGCCGATCGAGCACCTCGGCGGATTCGTTCCACTTTGGCCCATCTGAAATCACGAAAGTCGAACTCGGCTGGATCCTGTCCGACTAACCGGTATTCACTGCAAGGACATCAGATATTCTGTACGCAGGTCATTGAATGGGGAGTGGCGAACCTGTGAAACGCTTCAATATCGCCTGAATTCAAAAATTGGGCACAGTCGAACCGTAACAGTCGGTGGACAGCCTCGATATGCTGGACGATATCAGTATCAGACCTACAGGAGAAGCAGAATCACGCACCAGCTGCTTTATACCCTCCGACCGACGTGCAAGATTCCTGATCACAGTCAGCAGGTTCGGGATCGCCGCCATCAATTCCGGAGCTTTCGGGTCGACATAGGGATCAATCTCAGCCAGCCGCCGCGGTTCAAAAAGAAGGACTATCGTAGCCGTATCAGCTTCTACCCTCGTCAATGCAAGAGTCATCCCTTACTTTCTAGGGTAACGTAGGCCTGAACCCCTAAATGAGGATCCAGAACAATCCCCGCCTTCAATCCCTCGGCGAGTATACTCGCAATGGGCAAAGCATGCGATATCCTTTTTCGTCGCACATGCACCACGAGATCTGCCTTTGTAGAGTCCCGCTGGTAAACCAGCAGTGCCGCTCGGCCCAGAATAATGAACAAATTGTGTCGCAAGACATGTAAAAGAAGAAAAGTCATTAGTCGGTCGTGGTGAATAAACATCGTGTCGGCGTTGAAGTGAAACCGCTTAGGTAGGTCAGAAACAACCGATTCGATATCTGATTCGATTGTAGCAAGCTCGGCGGTCATCTCTTCAACTGTTCCTTCGCGGTGAGAAGCCCGAAAGGCAAAGTGTAGCGCGCGGCGTCTAGCAGCTGCGATTCGTAGAACATATGCCCACATGTCCAGTGGCGCGTGCTGGCCATTTCCAGTGCTAGGTTGGGTATTAGCATTGGATTCTGGAAACAATGATTCCGTCACCACGTTCTCATTCCCCAGAAAGCTTGCTTGATCACAAGGTAATTGCAGACGGTATGAATTCTCATCAACGGAATGGGAGCCATATCGACCTCCATCAATCATGGAGTCAAAGAAGAATGTGCTCCATGCGAGACGACGAAGGGCTTCCCGAGATAGAAGGGGCGAGAGCTGTAGATGTGAGGGGAATTTGGTGGGATAATTTCGGTCGAAGGTGTGTAGGGACATCATTTGCATCATTCTAGAAATCTGTTATTCTTCCTGCGCCAGCGAGAATTGACGAGAGCTTCGAGCTTACCGCGTACAGTTCGCGGCTAAAAGCCAAGCAGACGTAAAATTCCCTCGGTTGAGCTCATAGTGTTGAGCTAATAAGACGGTCTACTCGCTTTAGTTGATGCTACCCAAAAAAAAGGATTGAGGTCTCACCATAAGTTGTACCGCTCCGAACCCCTGATAGATGCGAGGAAGGAGTGCCTCAAGGGCGGCATCAGCCCAAGCATCTGCCCTCGCTAGGTTTTCTGAAGATGGGTCTTCGGCAAATCTTGAAAGTAAATTAGTTCCCCATTTCAGATACACAACACCACAGGACAGATTCGGTTACCGCGAGGCACTAGCAATCATCATTAGGGTCAGCTCGCGCGGAGCTTTTCCTTCGGCGAGGAGGCGATTGAAATGCAGCTGATGAATGAATGCCAAGAAACCAAAGTCTAGAGTAGTCAGCCTACATATCTCCGAGGAGAAATTGTGGCATACGTACTATGTACCGATTCGAAGTAGAGATGAATTAGATTTCCTAGTTCTCCTCCCGTTGGAAGATGACCTAGTGGCGTTGCTTCCAGGACATTGTTTTCGGTCGATAACAACAATCCTGGCGTCCCAGCTCCGGATGCTTGATGTAACGGCGAGATTTTGAAGCTAGCATGACTGTCTGGTGAAGGAAGTACAACTTCCTGCAGGGCGGCTTTGCGTGGTAGAGATCGTACACAATCGACACCCATGCTTTTGCATGTTTCGCAGGCATTATGTGCATCTCCGGAACATTTTAGCTGTGAGTTTCGTCAACTTAAGGTTAATGGGTGACTGATCATGAGGGACTACCTTTTTCTCTCGACAAATAGCACATGCTGTAGAATTGGGGCGTCGAGATAGCCTTGCTCGCTTTTGATCCGGGCCTTGCCAGCGACATTCTCTATCGGCTTTGTAACAGCGAGAGCAGATAGGTTTCTTTTCATCACATTTTACCTGTCAATTACCGATGGTCAGCCTCGAATTACTGTTGGATATGATGAGTCTCACCTTTCTTGATCTGCAGGTACGACAACCAGTTTGGGTGCGGTGGATTGTGGCTTTGGTCCGTGGCGACGCGTCACTCTGCAGATGTGGCCTTATATCAGGCTGACTTGCCTCTGAACCGTACATATTGCATATAGTCCTGGGCTACCAGGATGATAGAATTCTTGCATGCATATCGCTCGACAGCTTGAGAGAATCTAAGAGGCGAAGAGTGGACGATTATGTGGTCATCGAGCCGCGGTCTGGCGCAATAATGCGGGGGCCCCACCTAAACGGTATCACTTCGGCTGGCCCAAAGGGGGACATCCCTCTTACAATCCTTCGAGATGGCCGTCTCGTTGTTTGTGAATCATCATTTTCCTCGGTGGTTTCTATTTCTATGGTCATTCGGGACCAATCGATGGGCTGTGCTACCAGGTGCATGTAACAAGCAGCGAGCAATTCCATTGGTTTATTTTAATACATCCACAGGTCACAGGTGCAACCTAGTTCTCGATTATTCACAGATAGCTGGACACGAGCCTGCTTTGGCACCCATCCACGACTTTTGCAGCTCAGTCTCATCCTGCCAAAATTCTGGTGCCTCCTCCTTCCCTAATCCAGGAGCCATCGCACCCTCTCCCCAAACAAGGCCACACTCGACGACATACTCCTCCCAATGCTTGAGTAGCTCAGCCAACTTTTCCGGCTCTGCCTGTGCCAAGTCCGTTGTCTCTCCTGGATCGTTGCTAACATTGAACAACTCCCAACCGTCATCACCTTCGCCCGCGCCGCCTCTGGCCTTGGCGATATGAACAATCTTCCAGTCACCTTTACGCAGGGCACCTTGGGCAAAGAGTTCCCATCCAATGGGCTCCGTGGATGAGTGAATGTGCCATGCCTCATTGGGTTCAACCTTTTGGCCCTTGGAGAAGAATGGAATCCACGACTTTCCTCGCGGCGCGTGGACGTCCTTGCCTCGGAAGGTGGTCATCTTTCGAGTTGCAGTGATGTCTCCGCCGGAGCCGATGGCTTGTGTTTTCTCCACGGTTGGAGGTTGAGGAACTCCCGCTAATTCGAGGAATGTCGGCAAGAAGTCCATTACAGTCGTGAATGATCGAACATATGAACCGGGCGTGAAGGAAGATTGGAAAGTATTCACGGGTGGCTTGACGATGCATGGAACCAGGATACCTCCTTCGGATGGGAAGCATTTGAATAGTCGAGATGGTGCTGTCGATGCCTGCGCCCAGAGCGGTCCGAGCCTAGTACCAATCTGTTAGGCATGTTCTTATTTCAAGAGGGAAGAGTCTTACCAAGTGAACGAATTATAGGCGCCGATGTTATCGAGCGAGTTGTCATAGTACTTGTGAATCGCCTCTGTAATTCGATCTCCCATGACGGCTGCAAAAAGGTGAGCACAATCTCACTCAGCTTTCGGCTGTTTCGGATTACTTACGCATTGCTTCAAGCCTAGATCCAACTATTAGTCAACCTGGGGTTATCACACTAGATGGAAGGGTTACTCACGCAGCTCCCTCTGCTCCGTTATCACTCATGAAAACGACAAAAGTGTTGTCGTATTCTCCAGTCTTCTTCAAATATTCAATCACTTTACCAACATTGACATCAACGGAATCTACCATGCCAGCATATGTTTCCATAGCACGGCTAGACAGTTTCTGCTCCTCGGGTGTAAGTTCTGCCCACTCTCCAGAGCTGACAGTCTTCGTCTCGACCCGGTGGGGAACGACCGATTCATCGATAATTCCCATCTCAATGAGTTTCTTCAGACGACGTTCGCGCAAGGCATAGGGGCCATCATCTTAGGTTCCTTTGTATCTGCAATTTGATAGTCAGTTTGGGGTCTAATTATTTCGTGCTCCGCGGGGTCTTACTTATCACGCTGCTCCTTGGGGCACTGCAGCGGCCAGTGCGGAGCAGTAAAAGGCAAGAATGCAAAGAAAGGCTTTTCCTTTTCAGTCTCAGACCGATCCTCAAAATACTGAATCAAGCGGTCGGTATAGTAATCAGTCGAGTAGAAGCCCTCCAACTCTCCAGTTGTATTGGCGGGGCTTGAAAAAGTATTAACAATGGCACTTACATATCTTGATGTAGAGAACTCACATGTCCACCTTGGTACCATTTTCTGTATGAAGTGGCGAACCCCCCATGGGGAATCGCTCCTGCACGGGCTCCCAGCCGTAGTGATTGCAACAGCCTGGAAGCATTGCAAGAGCCTTGTCAAACCCCCGTTGAGAGGGTCCCTGGCTGGCGCGCAGTCCCAGATGCCACTATCAACGTGGATCAGTCACTAGTCTTTTAAACGATCATCTAACCAAGATCCATAAGTTGGGTATCTCTTACCTTGCCAGACATGGCTGTAAAGTACCCATTATCACTAAGGATTTCAGGCAAAGTAGCCACATCATTGTTCAGATACCCCTCATATCCGGCCTTTCCACCAAACCGCTGTGCACCATATTTACTCTGCTTATATTCAATGAGGGTGCCCAATCCACCGAGGTGCGCGTCGGTTCCACTCATGAGCATCGCACGCGTTGGCGAACAAGCAGCGGCGGCATGGTGATTCAGCATCCGCAAGCCCTCAGAGGCCAGTCGGTCGATATTGGGTGTCTGGATCTCACTTCCATAGCAACCGACGTCGGAGAACCCCTATCACCAAAATATGTTAGCATTGTTCGAGTACCGGGTGTTGGAAAAACATGCCAGGTCATCTGCGAGGATGAAGAGGAAATTGGGTCTCTTAGACTCAAGCTCCGGAGCGCTGCCCATGATGAAATTAAAGATGACTGGTGAATATGAATCTTTTCCAAGCTATCAATGTCACAAAGGTCCTAAAGATCGTAGTTGCACGACGGGACACTCTCGCTATTTAACGGTGACATTTTGTGCCACGAACATACGCAATGCCCCGCACTAGACAAAAGACCACACCAGAGGGGCTTAGATTCACAAATCACCATTCTCACCGCACAAAGCATTCCCGGCATTCCATGTGTGTTTCTTTTCCTGTCCTTAGCGCGCTGTCGCAATCCTCGAAGGCTGTTGGGTTCCGAGCGAGGTGGATAAAGATGGGAGAATGTGGGTCTCGCTCGGAAATCCTTCGCGCCCCCGAACAATTCTACTCCGAGCGAGGGACTCTCCCATGGTCCAGACTAGCATTGTATCTACTTTGAGTGGCTTTTGCTCTCGTGCTTTGGTGCACCGATGGTGTACCCCAGATGTGGAGAAGCGCTATGGGCCTTCTTGACTGTATCTCTATGAACTTTGAGGGGAAACCTTGTACAACGCTGTTCTTCGTATAAAAGCTCGACGAGGGTGAATCAGGTGCACAGCATGCAAATGCGGATAACTTCTATTTGCAAAATAACTTTGCTCTCGCTCTCTTTCTATACCACTATTCCGCATTTTCAGAGCTTTGCAATAGACGATCATCATGGATAGTAGCCCCCGTTCTCCCAGGTCCCTGATGACGCCCATGCTTCTTTTCTCATGTTTCTGCCTTCTTGTCGGAGATGTTCTTTTTGGTTATGATACAAGCAGCTTTGGTGGAATACTCGCAAATCCTGTGAGTACAATATTTTGCCAACTTTTATTTTGCGTAGGCCCTTATGTCGGCCCAGGGCTTTGTCAATCAATTTGGCACTTATAGTTCCAAAACTGGAAGATACGCCATCGATTCCCTTCATACATCCCTTCTCACATCGCTGGCATTTATTGGAAAGTTTGCTGGATGTCTCTTGGCTGGCCCAGCAATTGAAAAGTATGGTCACCGTACAGTATTCTTTGGCCTATCGATAATTTCTGTCATTGGCATAATTAGTGAGTTTGCGTTTGACCAGCCACGTTTCCGGCAATACTTACTCCTATCACTAGTCGAGATAACCTCCGCTGGAACTGGGGTGGGAACAGGGCGTCTTGCTCAGTTCGTTGTTGGCCGGATAGTCGTCTACATCTCGGTTGGTTTAGTAGAAGTCAATGTGACGTGCGCTTTCCAATTTTCTGAATTCTGGGGGCACAGATAAACAGACTAACATGAAAGAATAGTACGTACCAGTCCGAGATTGTTCCGGCTCCTTTCAGAGGGCTCGTTGTCGTCTCTTTGCAACTCTTCCTCACGGCTGGTTCAATTCTTGCATCAGTCGTCAACAAGGCCTTTTCTACAACCACTAGCTCTCTTGGTTGGAGAACCATTACGGGTATCCAATTTGTATTCCCTATTTGTGAGTAACATCGTCTCCATGAAAATTGGTCGATTTACTAACCGATGTGTGAAGTAATCATTATCGTTACATTCTTCATTCCCACATCTCCTCGGTGGCTTTTGTCCAAAGACCGTCACGAGGAAGCTCTGGCCTCTCTACGTCATCTGAGGCCCAATTCGGATGCTACGAATGGAAAATGTGAGCTGGAGATTCAATCCATCCGAGAGGTTCTGCAGGAGAACGTGCACAAGGCTCCATGGTCCGATCTCTTCAGTGGCGGCAATCTTCGCAGGACCGTGCTTGTCATTGTGTACTACTTCTTTCAACAAGTCAGCATGCCCTTTCCCCCTACATAGACATAAGGCTAATTCGATGACATCAGACGACTGGCCAAGCTTTTGTCTCGACATACTCCGTGGTATTTTATCAAACGAATGGATATGCGGAGCAAGCCTTCACCTATCCCATTATTGCCGCTTGCCTCGGGTTCCTTGCTGTTTTGCCATGCATGTACATGGTTGACAAACTCGGGTGGGTAACCATAGAAGCCCAACATCAGTCTCAAAGTTTTGACTCAGACTAATGGATTTGATATAGTCGTCGTTTCAGTCTTATGGTCTCTTTCTTCTTCCAGACTTTCTGGATGTACATCCTGGCCGGGCTCGGCGAGAACGGCCATAAGTCTCCAACAGAGAAAAACACCGTCGTGGCAGCCTTCATGCTATTTGGGCTCTTCTACAACGTAAGTGCCATAAAGACAAGTATCATATTTTACCGGGTGATTGATCTAAATGATATCTAGATGGGTGGTGGCCCTGTTCCCTATCTCCTCGGGGCGGAGATTCCAAACGCTGCTGTTCGTGAGAAAACACAAGCAATTGGCACTTCGTGGAATGTTATCTGGGCCTTTGTGACAAACTTTGCTATCCCATATATGATTAACGGCATCCATTTTAAGGTCGGCTGGGTGTTTGGTAGCCTTTCTTTATTGGCTCTACTCTTGACATTTTTCTTCCTTCCAGAGACAAAGGTGATTGACTCATGCTCCCCGGCAGCCAATATCAGACTAACGTTGACTTTGCCTCTTAGGGCCGAGCACTCGAAGAAATTGACGCTGTCTTCTCAGTCCCTTTCAACCCATTCCGGTCAGCTAACAATCATGTCTCGGAGGAGGCATGGCGATCTCATTCAATTGGGGGAAAGTCTTCTGATGTCCCAGAATTAGTTGGAAAGGAGCCACGGAAGAACTTTGCTTAAGTTCGACACGATATCAATATTCTCATACCAACCTTTTGTGATTAGCCCGCAACTGTTGCGTGATTCGAAAGATCCATGCTTCATTCTTTTTAGCGGTGAAGCCTGTCGGGCCCTAGGGATGATTGCCCGACAAGCGGCTCAAGAAAGATGACAAAGCCGTTCTTCAAGAGACTCGAGCTCCTTGCAATTCTAAAGCTATACTCCATAAATCACGGGCATTATTGAATTGTCTCAATCTGACTTTTCATCTCGATAATTATTCATTGTAGTACAACTTGAGATAAATCACAACAACAAACGGAAAAAAGTGCAACCCAGAAAATGTTTCCAAACAGCCTTCCCAAAAGAAAAATGCTCTCGATCGTATTCGTGTCTCATTGCATCTCCAAAATTCCTCCGTGTACCCAAAATGAAAGAGAAAATATCGAACTCCTGATTTATTTTAGTATCCAAAAGGGGAAACCTGGGGGACATTCGTGACACCAGGCCAGTAGCCCCCAGGAGCAGTCTTCTCAGTGGGCATGAACTGCTGGCCATAGTACCCAGGTAGATAGGTTGGCTCCGCAGGCATATGTTTGATAGTAGTGGGAGACTCCTGAGGAATCACGCCTGGACCCATGGTGGTAGGGTATGCTCCAAAAGTCGGACTGTGAGGACCACTCGAGTCGCTTGCTGTAGGGGATAGTGGCATGCCGTGTGAGCTTGAGAGTGCCAATGGAGAACTGTCGTCTAATTGGAGGCTAGGTTCGGCTCTAAAGGCATGCGCATCTTGGCCATCTGTTTCGTCATCCAGGGCTGTAATAGGCGCGACGTAGATGCTTGGGGACAGCTCATCCTCCTGGCAAATGGCCTCTGGTAGATGAGTGTGGATAACCTGAAGGCGGGCATTTGCATCTACTTCTAGTCAGTGGAACGACCTCTGATAAAAGCCGAGGAACATGATCTGCATACCTAGATCACCATCGAGATATCTCTCTTCCATCTCTCGCACGAAATAAATTTCATCGAGTACTTGAAGTCGATGCCCAGGGGTAATCTGGCGGCGAACGTCCTGTCCAGCTTCGCGTAGTTTGTCTGCAGTCACACCGTGGCTGTCCTTGAGCTCACAGAGTATATGTACGAGAAGTTTCAAGCGGTCTGTAAAGTGTGAGTAATGATTTGAAAGACAGTGTGCGCAGTTCTGTTCTTGCCTACCTCGCTTGAGAAGATGATCTGGCTCTCGGTGCAAAACACCTACCGGCCACCAGGCTGGCTTAGTCTGCTCCGGATCCACACGCTGTGACACACCTGCAATGACTTTACGTCCATTGTACGGAAAGTGAACCTGCTTCCTCGGTTCCACGAGCTTGATGTAGGATTTGGCAATAGCTCGACAATTCAATTGCTGGAAATCTTCGAATGCCTTTTCATAGTATCGTCGTAGGAGGTCGCGGTCCCCAACACGGAGCACGGTGTGTCCTGGTCGAGGATTAGGCGATGGAGACGTGGATTTGGGTCTAGACTGGGCTGTGCTCGTTCTCCTCGAGTCGCGTCGTCGTCTCTTATTCTGATCGAGGAACTGACATGGTATCAATTCGGCAGGCCTCGTCTGTCCGGCATGTATCAGCCCAGGGCCTGGCTGAACGCTAAACGGTGACCGTTCCGCCATATGGTTAGGACCTATGCATGCTCAATCATCGGTTAAGAGGCGCCCAGTCACGCTTTCATCTAGAATAATCGGCTTACTCGGATGGAAATGCATGTTGGCCATGGGACTTGGAGCCGCCAATTTCACAAAGTTGTCCGTCACCTCCGGGGTGAAGATGGCGCCACCACAGCCGGCAATTGAGGCAGATGCTTTCACTCTAAGTTCCCCATTATGATCGAGATAGATCATGGCATAGTGCGGGTGTGGCGGAAATTCCATTGTTGGAGCCTATCACACGCGTTCCATGTGTTAGTACCCAATGCCATCTTTTGTCTCAGACTTATGGGTCTCTGAAATACCATCTGGGTTGTTTGAAGCACAGATGAGTCCGAATGCCTTCGTTCAAGACCATCACCAATGCCTAGATGTGGTCGATTCATGTCCATAGCATATATTTTAGCAGTGTCGTATAAAACTTTGATGTCCTCCGTGTCGAGTCGAAACAGTATTGATGTTGATACACTTCACGGTCGGGGTAGCTCTGGGGATGCTTAAGACTAATCGAAGACGCGGGGCGCTTCAGGGGTATATGAATTTTCTTTTCGAAAGTAGTAGAATAATCTGGCCGGGGAGAGACTCCGCAACACACTGCAAGACGCCGATGGATATAGTTTCCGCCCCCATTTGCAGGGAAAGGGACTGGTTGCAGCGTAGTTATTGGGGGGGACGAAGGAAACGCACTAGGGCAGATCCTGCCGAATCTAGTTTCAACATCTACCAAAGTACCGTAACCATCGTCTAGCCCGAGGATTAGCAGATCTCCTCCACATGACAGCGTTTCCAGACTATGCGAATCGACCACCTTCTCGCTAGTTGATGCAAGGACGAAAGGAAGTATCGGCGGGTCCTAGCTGGTGGCAATATGGCGGCTTCTCCGGTTTTGCGTTTTACGATCTTCGTACCTTTGTATATTTGTACATTTGTACGATGGGCCTAGAGCTTGCGATCGGATCGCCCGTGCCCATCTTCCCTTTCCAGCGCTTTTGTTGTTGTTCTCGCGATCTCGGTCATCTGCGGATTATGATAAAGCGCAACGACTGCTATGAAGGTAGGGCTAGCGTAGAATCACTCTACGCTGCTTATTCGTCGCGTCTAAAACCCGGTATCCATGGTTCGACGCCTCAAGGGATCCGAGATCGTCCTAACGGAGGATGGGGCAGGGGATCTTGCGCTTGGACAAGCCACTAGCCACAGCGGCGTCCTGACGGGCATCAACCCTGAAGGGTCGGTAGCGGCAGTACACGTACGCTGTGGTACTCACTAACAACTTGGAAGTACCTAATCAGCAAGAAGGTCAGCGGCAGGATGCGATGATCTACAATATTTCTCCAGACATTAGCAAAAGCAATCAAACGCAGTGGAAATGTCAACCGCGAAGATGGCGGTAGGTTGTCAGGGGATATACTGGTTTAACTCAAGCATCCAAATGTACAAAATCGAGAGATTATCCAATAAATATTGTGGGGAAACTATTCCCCTTCGAATCAAGACGTACGATCGCCGATCGTGAGAATCACCCTCAGCCACCCACTGTACAATCCTACATAGTAGAGCAGTGGGTCAGGGCGCTTCTGACTGCACAACCTGGGTAGACGTTCTCCGATAAAAGTGAACATTACTCGGCATCTATGTGGCATCAGCTGGAGCATGCGGCATACGTAAAATGGTCTCCTTTTCGGCAGCGTACAAAGCGTCTAGAGCCCGTGCGGGCAATTACTTCCAGGTTTGGTGGGTACGTGCATGATCAATCGCAGTCGTGAGCGGCTTCAGAACCCATCTAGTCGCCCCAATCATACAGCTCTATAAGCTAGCTGCTGTATAGGTTTTCATACAGGTCAATACGATCGTCTGTGCGCACATCTAATCGGAGATGATGGCGAAACAGAACGGCCACTTTCTCCGCTTTCCAGGCCCTGTTAGGTCCAAAGGGTCCAAACACCAAACGGCCTACAAACTTCGTGTAACCAATATTTAAGATGATCCATGGTTCTTCGGATAAGGTCATTAAAACAACCATCGAATCTTGAGCTTATTCAAATCCATGGAACGTCGGACTCGGGCCGCTGGGTAGACGTCAAGACGGGTACAAACTGTCCTGACACTGTTTTGACTTTAGGCCTCGAATGTGGAGGTTTGAGGTCGAGTTTGAAAGCAGCTTTCCCCCTCTTGATCTTAGAATGACAATGTCTCTCCTCTTCTGTTTTCCTTTTTTTTTCTTTCCTTTTTCATCATTGCTTTTAAGTGTTGAAAAATACCTACCAATTTACCTAACTACAGCCCAACAAAACCCTCCAGGGAGCGCGTACCACCTTTTCTCGACCGACAAACATTGCATATCAAAACCAGGCCGAACGTAAGCCGAAGGTCAGCTCAAACTCGGCGTTCTCGGCCGTTTGATCAATTTATTTAGCAAAATAAGGGGACTATCGTCCTCGACCTATCCATTAGGAACGGTTCCCTCGTCCCGGATCGACGATCAAGCCTGCCTCAAGTAGACAGGGACCTGCGGATCACAGATGAAGACCTGATCGTCGCAAGTTCCGGAATCATGGGGAGTAGCCAATTGGAATCATGCCTTTCATTCGCATATGTATTCGCCCATGGTGCCTGTAAAAGTCGCAATCGGTACGACTCAAAGTCTATTCGACGCTATGGATATCCTTTTCCTTGACTGTGAAGCTATGTAGGATATTCTCAAGATAGCTCGTTGCTCCTTCCTTCTACGCAGATTGACTATTGCCAATCGGACTGGCGCCATGCACTGACGGAGAATACATCCATATGCTATATGATTGGACAGATTCTACCGCGGTCTGTGTGCCAGGGTGGGTTATTAGTGCGACTATCCCCACTTTAGTATGGTTCGAGATGCGTTAGGCCAGCATAGCAAACACAATAAAGATTCTGAGAAGTAGACTACCAGCAGGAATATCACTGTTCCCTATGCGTAATGGTACTTTTCTGAGAGAGAAAATGCCAGTGACTAGTTTCCAGCTCCATTGAAGAAACCTGAGGAGTGGAGATACTCCTACCACTGGCTAGTCAATTGGTACTTTGGAACTTGCATCTCTCTATCTCTTCTTATCCTCCACAACATAGCCTGATCTTGGCAGAAAGTCAAAAATTACAACCCGACCCAGATACTCCTCTTTCTCAATGTCCCAACCTCCCAGTTCTTGTCAGCGCCGTCTTTACTCATGGCTGTCTTCCAAGCAATGCTAACCTGAAGGTGCATTGACTAAAACTCTCCAGTGGAGGTGGCGTCCAGAGCGCGGGGGCCTGCGCCCCTTGCGTGGCAGCGGGGCAGGCGACACATAGACTCTCGACTGGCTTCGCCTGTGCAAAACCATATCCGAAGGCCGATGCACCTCCCTATCCGAAAACCCAAGCGGGCCTAAACGCCAACACTGGTGCCTTGAGAGCTTTGCACATCCATGCCAGCGTCCGCACTTGGCCGGTGCCACAAATCCCGCCAGTTTGGTAAGGGTAGTACTCTTACTTCCAAAAAAGTACGGCATAGGGCGCCTTGGTTCCATCCGTGCTGCAGGCTTACTTCCCATTGTAAGATGATTGCAGGGCGACGAATCCTGCGACCAGAGACCAGGAAATGCATCTTGGCTTGCATTCGAATCGGATCGACGTCTCCACTGGCGTAGATGGCTCAGATGGCTTCATGAAGCCATCAAAACACATCCAAAACTATGGAGTACCAACCATCACGCGCTGTACAGCATCGATAAATGGTTGGTAGACTATGTATTTAGTCCATGTTCATCACCGCAACATTTTGTATCCCAGTAGGTATTATCATCGGTCGCATTGTCTTATCTGAGAGTAGTGATCTTGGAATTTCGACTTTTAGAATTGCAGCGAGGAAGCGCGCAGTGGTCGGGATTTGGAATGGAGTGCGGAGTGGAGTGGGAGTGGGCATCAATTCGTTTCGGCCTTTGCAGGTTCCAGTTCGTTCTATACATGTTGAATAATCAGGCTTTTGAGGAGCCTACTATCGCCAAGGCTCGTGTTTGAATTAACAAAAGTAGATCATTCAAAATCGATACCAGAACAGTAGCAGTTCCCCGCATGGTAGGGGCCGATCATCCTCCTCTCCACGGCTGCCCCGAAACCTACAATACATCCGATCCTTGTATACTCTTCGATATTGCATTCATTATTTGACCATACAATTGAAATGACTCGCTACCGTCCTGCTAAGCTTTGTACAAAGAGGATCCCCTGATCACACCCCAGCAAGTGGATAACTTGCTGTTCACTAGCAAGCCACAATCTGCCCTCCTTATCTATAGGCTAATGAGACTCAAACTAGAAGTTTAAAATAGCAGCACTCGAAAACGGCAACTGCAGTTCCACCAACCCCTTGGAATCCACCTGCACAGTCTGGCCAATAGTCACATTCGCCAACCGAACGGGGCTGCCACCCTTCAATTCGTAGTTATATGACCAGCCATCCCAGGTGATACCCGTGATAGCATCGGTACCATTAGCTATCAGCCGCTGCACCGATAGGGATTTGCTCGAAATCCCGGACAAATGGAACTGGTAAGTGGCGGATGGTCGGGAGGACGAGACGGCATCTGTACCCGTGTAGTTGTACTCTTGCATGTTGATCACCGCGAGACGGGCCAGCTTGCCATTGATATATGCTGCGTAGGCAGATTCTGTTTCCTGGTCCGTTGGGAGGTTGACAACTTGAACGTTCGACTCGTGCTCATCTTTACCGCCATACAGCATAGCCGCTACCATTGCATTGCCGTAGTACGGTGCTTTTGTACCCATTGATGTCTTGTTGGTTTCAATAGGTTGCCAAGATGCATAACGATAGTCTGTTCCCTGATGCATATGGGTGCGACGGATGTTCTGAGAGGCACAATACAGGTTGAAGTCGACGCCCCAAAGCGCGGCACCAAATGAGTTCGATAGACCCGGCTTGCCCTGGTGATAGAGGGAGTTCATTTCACCCAGAATATAGGGAATCCCTTTGGCCAAGCTATCTTTCTCCAAGTTGTGCATAACAGCAACGTGGTTCTCAACGCTTTTAATGACCGCGGTATGGTTCATGAGGGTGTGAGCGAGCGTAACACCCGGAGAATCTGCGCCGCCCATGTAGCTAGTCATTGTCAGAGCCAGCAGATATAAAATATCGCTTCGTATTTCAACTTACTTATGCATGGAGTTCATCCCAATGTCATTGTCGTCGTTGAGGCCAGCCTCCCAAGTTTTGACTGGATCCAGACGGTTCGCAGTGCCCGCAAATGAAGGAGCAATATACTTGTACTCGCCATGGGTCAACATCTGGGGGCAGGCCTTGGACAATTGGCGCTGAATGATGCGCGTCTTGGACAACCATTCATCCACGTAGTCACCATCTGTCCAATTCGCCGGGCGAACTTGTCGCGCGAATAAATCCGGCTCATTGCCCAGCTCCCAGTGGGCAAAGTTGTCATTGCTGAGTGCTTTGCATGCCAGTGGAACAGTGGAAATCAGAGTGTCCATGGCCTCGGTCGTGTTCTTTCCGAGATTAAATCCATGGCTGAACTTGACACCTGGCCAGGTGTTGTAAGCCTCGAAATAGGACGGGCCGATGGAGATGATATATGGATAGTCATTTGACACCGAAGGGACCACGGTGCCATTGATCTGGGTCTTGAGATTTGGGTCATATAGTGCGAAATCCCTTGTCGAAGGTTAGTACAATCACATTTTAGCCATTATTCACTGCGTTCTACTTACTGGGTATTTCCGCCTACTCGAATGTAGGGCTTCACGCCTTGTAGGTCGGCCAGGTTGTCCAGCAGTTGATTAGAAAATTGATTTGGCTTGGATTTATTTCCTGTGAAGAGTCAATTCCAATTACTCGACATGGGAGTGATCTCATGTAGATACCTGCAAAGTCAGGAAAAGAAGAAAACTCGATCGAAAACGAGACAAACGGAGCTAAAACTCCTGAGGCTGCATCTTTCGGCACCGTCTTGCTCACGCTAATTGCAGAGCTGGACGGCGCGGCCACCACAACAGCCGCGCTGAAAAGCAGCGAAACAAACATGGTAGCCATTGCTTCTAGAGCCAGCAGGGGTAACACTTCAAGTGAATTGGATAGTACCTGGTGTTGTCACGAACACTGACCCTTCCACTTGGGGGGCAGCAGTGTATCTTTATTTACCACAAGTATAGCCGACGCCACAAGGGTAGGCTAATGAGCTTGGTCTCATTCAAGTCTTCAAAAGCCGCCCTCACGGACGGGAAAGTTAGACAATAGCGGAACCTGCCGTCTGTCAAGCTGGTTATTGGAGCAAAATTTGGCCGAACAGGGCCTTTAGTGCCGGGGCCGTCGGCATGACGATGCGGGGGTTACATCTGGGGTTGTGGAGAAGCGATCGTTGCACTTTTTGGCAGGTACCGGCTATTGACCTCAGATGCCTCTCAGTTAGCAGCGAAAAAGGGGTTTATTTGATCTACGTCTCGCTATAGTCGTACATACAATATCTAGAATGTATATGTGAAAAGAATTTGAAAGACCGGAGCGTGTACTTGTCTACGGATCTAGGTAAACCCGCATGGGATACATAGACCATGATCAGGTACGCCCGAATAATGTCAAATACTCAATTGAACAGAAAAACCATGGTATCAATTAACAATGTTGGATAGATACGACGTTGGCTCGGCAATAGAAGATGCCGCTCCAGCTGTCACCGTCACTTCGCCTTATAGACAGCAAGGGGAAGAAAACTCAAACAAGTCGGCTAGACTGGAAATAATCTACACAGGCGAAAAAAACGAAAGAAAGTGTCATGAAATCCATTTCGACCCTCTCCAGAAGGCTTAAGTATACTTGCGGAGCTGTGGGAAAAGATGTTAGTCAAATGAATGCGAAAGAACGCAAGAGATTTACAAGGGGAAATGGAATACTGACATCAAGGGTCAAAGACTTGCTGCTGTTCTCCACCTGGTCTCGGTAGATACCAACCAGAGCTTCACTGTTTTGGAACAGTCCAGTCTTCAAACTGATGACAATGAACTGCATGCCGGGGGCAGCGTGGTCGTGAATGTACCTGGCAATGCGTTCCACATTTGTGTTGTCGAGCGCAGCGTCAACCTCATCCAGCACGAAGAATGGCGAAGGTTGGTAGGAGTGAATGGCAAACAGTAGAGCAAGGGCAGCCATTGTCTTCTCTCCACCTGACAAGTGCTCCATATCTCGGAAACGCTTGAGAGGGGGCATAGCGTGATACTTGATGCCGTCAAGGTATGGCTCGTCGGAATCCTCGATATCCAAATATGCTTGGCCACCGAGGGGGTAGTTTTGACTCTTTGTCAGCTCGCGATAAATGGGGCCAATCTGCTCTGAGATGTGTGTGAAGGCCTTGTTGAAGAGATCTGATCGCCTCTTCATGACTGCCTCGAAATCATCCTTGGCCTTTCGAGCATACTTGCGTGCATCCTCGAAGTCCTTCTCGGTGCTTCGAAGCTTGTTCTCGACACTCTCTAGGCGTTCCATGGCTCTTGCGTTCGGGGCCATCTTGTCTAGTTCGCTGTTGAGAGTGCGAACCTTCTCAAGCAGCTCCTCCTCGAGCTTTTCATCCGTACCCTATACAAGAAAGCGTTAGTACACGAAAATTTCAAATCCTTTCCGATCCATCAGCATACCTCTTTGAGCGATCCGCCGAGAGAATCGAAATCAACTTCAATTCCGTAGTCTTGCACAACAGGAGCCTCGTCCATGTCGTCGGCCTCGTCTACGTCCATAGCATCCGGGTCGGCGGCCTGCACCAAATCATCGATAGGAAGCTTGTCAAGACTATTGGACGAGTCGGTAAGTGGAATGTCAATGTCCTCAAGCTTGCAACGTCGCAGAAGGGCATAACGGCTGGATGAATTTCGCTGGATTTCAGCTTCAAGCGCATTGATGTTCTTGAGAGCTCCTTCGACGTGCTTGCTGCGCTTCTGAAGCTCCCTCCGCTGCTCAGACAGGTTCTCTGCCGACTGCGCATAGATCTCCTTCTGCTGCTCGAGATTCTCGCGCAACAGCTCGAGCTCAGCATTTGACTCATCCAGGTTGTTGCGAATCTCCTCTTGCTCGCTTTTGAGCTCTTCGATCAAGCTCATATCACGATCGTACTGAGCCTTGAGGCCGCTGATCCGGTCGTCGGTAGCTTGAATTCGCTGCTTTTCGAAGCTCAGCTGATTTTCGATGCGGCTCTTCTGCGTTGTGAACTCGAGCTTCTTTTGGGAGGCCTCCTCTTGCAAGGAGCCCTGTTGGGCTTCGTATTCACGGATATTCTCATATCCCAAGCGCTTGCAGAACGTCCGGTAGATCTCGTCTTCGACCGTGCTGACGGTGGCTTGTGTGTTTTCGATAGTCTCATCCAACTCATCGAGATTTTCCTTCCGCTCGGTGTACTTGGGTCGCAGGTCTTCGTGCTGGCGTTTCACAAAGTCGAGCTCGCTGCGCTTGCTCTGAATATTTCTCTCGAGAGCCTTCAACTCCTCCTTGGCATAGTTCAGCCGCTGTTCGAGGCCAACCAGCTCGCCTTGAAGAGTCTCTTCCTCAGAGCCTCGTCGGTGACTCTTGGGAAGGTTCGCAAGATCAGCCATCAATTTGTCTTTGAGCTTGTAGAGATTTTCGACTTCAGAGTCCTCCCAGCGCTTGGAAGAATTTTGCTGAGGGCCTCGTCCACCGGTCATAAGACCGCCCTTGTGAATCACGGTGCCATCCAGAGTTACTGCCTTGGCGTCGACGTTCCGCTCGTAGCACAGGTATTTAGCCGTTGCGAGGTCATCACAGACAATAGAGTTACCGCAGGCATAGCTGATAGCGCGTGCAACCGAATCGTCATAATCAATAGTCTCAATAGCAGGCCGCATACCCCGGTGCATACCCTTGAGGTTCGAGTTGAATGCCTTGACTTGGATCGTCTCCAAAGGAATAAAAGTGGCTTGACCGGCACGCTGGTCACGCAGATGCTGAATACACTCCTTGGCGGTCTTTTCGTTGTCCACGACAATGGCGTCAAAGTGGCGGCCTAGAACCGTGCTGACTGCATCGGCATACTTCCTCTGCTTCGGTCGGCAAAGGTCGCTGACACGACCCTTGACGCCAGGGAAGATACGCTTCAAGGTCGAGACAAGCTCCTTGGCCCGAATCTCCCGCTCATTCTGCTTTTTGCCATCGTCGGCTTCAAGCAGCTTCTTCAACACAACCTGAAGCTTCTCTTCGAGCTCAGTGCGCATCTGAGAAATCTTCAGGCGCTCCGACGTCAGAGCATTCAAATCTTTCTTCTTGCGGTCGATTTCCTTCGAGGTAGTCTTGATGGTATCGTTGAGAGTTGACTTGCGCTCGTTCATGGTTGATGCCTCTGATTCAAGATTCTTCAATTGCCATTCGGTGCTTTCGAACTTGCCCTTGAGGCTGTTCACGGCCTCTGCCTCAGTCTTTCGTTGCCGGCGAAGATTATCGAGATTGAGTTGGTCTGCAGATGAGCGCTTGCTGACCTCTTCCCTCAATTTGTGATATTCTTGCTGGTCAGCTTCGCTCATCTGTCCTCCCTGTTTGCTCATGGTCTTCTTCCAGTCGGATTCCCATTGAGCCTGAGCTTTCTCAACGAGCTTGAGGTCCTTCTCGAGTTGCTTGGCATTGTTCGATTGTGCCGTTCGCTCTTTCCCGATCTCCGAGATTTTCGAGGAGTAACGCTCTACTTTCTTCTGTGTGATGTCGATCTTCTCGTCAATCGGGACCAGGGAGTTGTTGAGGTCTTCAATATCCTTCTCTTTCTTGACAATGTTCTTCTCGGCCTTTCCGACGTCCCTGCCAACGCGAGCATGGTCTTTCTTGGCTTCCTCGACGTTGTGTTCGTACTTTTCGACGCCACGGCGGTATTCTTTGAGCTCATCCTGATATTTCTGGATGTCGACACTGGATTCATCGATGAGACGTTGGAAATGGAACAGCTTCCAGAGGATGTGAGTGATGATGGCCTGGTCGCGCTCTTCGGCCTTCTTGGCGTAGTTCTCTGCCTCCCGCTTCTGCTCCTGATACTGCTTAACTTCGGAGTTGATACCTCGGCGACGGTTAAGCTGGACAGTCTGTTGTTCCGCGGCTTCTTCCGCCTCCGCTTTCAACTTCTCGTACTCAGCCTTGTACTCTAGACTGCCAGAGATCTGCTCGATCAGGCGAGTGAGGTCCCTGGGAGACTGCGACGCGATAGCCTCAACATCACCCTGGAACACAAGGAAGTTGCGAGCCCGGATCAGAATGTTTTCCTCTTCCAGCGCCTCATTGTACTGCTGAGCGGTCACGATTTGGTTGTTGATGCGGTACTCGCTGACACCTTGGCTGGTGATCGATCGGCGCCATTGCTGCTCCTCACCAGCATCATCTTCGTAGACGGCCATCACCCAAGCAGTCTTGGGGTCATTCGTGCTGCCTGTATCCTGCGACTCGTCCATCGCATCAGGATCCTCCTCGGGCTCGCCGTCATCTCCGTTTGTGGTGGGTTCGCCATCGACTTTCGACGTGCGTAGGACGCGGCCACGGTAGACAAGATCGCGTAGGTTGGTAGAGCGCAGATGAGACGACTTGATTCCTAGAACAAACGAGATGGCGTCCATGCTGGTGCCGGTTAGCCATGATGCGCCTGGTATTGACACAAAGGATAAACACTGAGGGGTCAAAGAACCACATACGAATTTGACTTTCCAGACCCGTTGGGGCCAATGATGGACGTGAAGTACGCATCTCCAAACAGCAGGGTATGATGACCCTTGTAGGACTTGAAGTCTGGAGGAGCAAAAGTCAGCTGGTGTGCGCGGCGCATTCGTTCGCGGTGGGGTGCATACTGAAAAGTTCGAGCCGAATAAGTTTACCCATCTTGAAACGAGTCAGCTTCCTAGGGAAGCAATACACCCGCAAAGAGCCAGGCAAATCACTGCTGGGTGAGTGGTGTCGAGCTCTGTAATTGACAAGCCTGGACTCGCGATGGTGGGAGGGGCGCGATATGGAGACGCGATTCCCCGACGCGCCGGGGTTAGTCACGTGATATTTGTAACAGGTTCCTGGCCCAAGCTTTTCATCGATTCATTCGTTCTTACCTCTTAGAGAACTACTGGGTCCTATGAATAAAATGCAAGTAGCAGCAACACCAGCTCTTTAATCTTTAGATCCAAAAATCATACCGGAGTGATCTTCCATCCGATCAACCGTCGGAACCAGGGCCTATATGGTCCAAGGTTCGGTAGCTAGTGATCTAAAGATGAACATATCGACTAACGAACCTCAAGATCACAGAATGGGACCAAACGGCCCAGACAAACTTTGAATGGTCCTAGCCAAGGACTGAGACAAGCCTCAGCTAGGATATAGTCCTATCCGCACTTGCAGCCAGCCGATTGCCTTCCAGTTATCCGTGTATGATGAAATTTGAGAACGAGGAGGCTCTTTCCTCGAACCCAACAATACCATACAGCATACCTTGATGGGAGGTCAGGCAATATTTGCTACAGCATTTTCAAATGCTGGCTCTTTTCCGATCAATCTTTCAGGTGATTGTTGGGCCCGGACTATAGTGAGACCTGGTTCTCGTCCCAGTTTTATCGCCTGTCTTGTTGAGAGCAGCCTCACCAAAGTCAGCTAATGGAGTAAGCCTCGATCAATTCGAAGGCCATAGACAACCAGAATTGTACCCGGCCATGCCTCCCGGGGAACTCACCTTTCTCTCTTCATTCTGGCCAATTTCGGTTCTACAAGCCAACATTAGGTTATAATTTACTTTCCACCTCACAATATTCTCAGATTGGAAAGTACCTACAATCTATACATATAAGTTCAAATATCTAACCCCCGGGAGTTCACTCTCGCTTTTTGTCATAGAGTATCATCTCACTCATTCGATACCTCTGCATGTTCTTGTTCATACGGTTAGGTTCCGTGCGAAGTTTGAAACCCCGACAAATTTCAAAATCATCCTAGCACTCACCAGTTGCACATATCTGTGCTATCAAGAAGCATGATTCGGTCAGATGCCACGAAAAAATCGGGATGTCACGAAAAATTACTAAACAAGCAATCGTGATCCAACAAAAAATCGGGATGCCAGCGAGAAAACCGTGATGCCACGAAAACTCGTAAGGCAATCAGCAAAATCTTTCGAACCGGAGTGATTCAAGTATATCTTGTTAGTCCGTTTCTCTGGTTTCTACATTCAGACGTGACCTGCGGGTTACATAGCGCACTCATCTTCCTCCTCGCGCTCTGTCTCAAACATATCTATCATTGACAGCGTCGTACCCGGCAACTTGTACGATCGGTCCGATCTACTAATACATGACAAAGCTCAACGCGCCCTCCATCGACATTATCCATCTATATTATCTGAATTTTCCAAATGCTTAATGTCGTTATATACTGCCTTCACCGAGAGCAACGCCAGAAGATGTCTGCTGCTTTTCCGATACTTAGTTGGTTGTGGGCATCCCAATGTTTATTTCAAAAGATTGTATCGTTACGCAGTGCCAATTACATATCGGCATGGAGCTTGTAGGTTTCTCCCTCGTTACCTTCCAATTCAGGCAGTCCTTGGAGGAAGTTTTTCACACTAGCTTGTTATCGCGAGTGTGATGAGCCATATTGGTGTCAATCCTGTTCGGTTCTCTATTGCCTTGGATGCTACCGCATTGACTGTAGATTTCTTGGTGAAATGACTATACGGTACCTTTCTTAAGTGTTTTCGAGATATGAAGTCTACAACTCAGATCTTGCGTACTCCAAGATTTAGTCAATTTGATCGTGAGCGATTTTGTTGCAACTTTTTTACTTCCCCATGCATCACCAGCAGTGGTGGTATATTGTCCTTACAGAAGCTTTAATGTACCGACTTTATTGTCAGTCGGCGTGCAAATTCATCGATGCGGGCATTACACGGTCCTAGGTCGGGGTGAAGTAAAAGCAAAGTGAGGGAATAACCCTATAGGGTCTTTCACTTCGTCGGTCAGGCTATCTCGTCTAAAGCTTCCCACATCTTCAGGGTCAATTTGATGTTTGTCCACAGCGTATATGTTATCTTCGATACAAGGTATACGGTCTATGTGAAGGACGGCACGGCGCGGTGATGAGAACGATTATTTTCTGCGATTCGCCATACCTGAATTTTGGGTTCAGCCTGGGATTGCAGAACATTGAAGATATCCATTTACTCCATGCAGTGTGAAGAATTTCATCGCAATCAACTATCAAGGCCTCATCTCATCTCACACCAACGGAACGCTGACGAGTGGCTGCACGCCAAAGCAGGATGCGCCTGGGCCCACACTACCTGCGATGTAGAGTAATGGTCCCAAATTAGCCCAAGGATCAACCTCAACTATTTAAACTCGCTGCTGTCCCACACATTCTGTTTTTATCTTGATAATTGAGCTCTAACTATTTCCTCCACTTCTACAAAACACCCATCGTCAGATCTCCTCCAATATGCTGCACTTGGAGACAATCGACTTGGCCCAGATCGTGGCTGGTGACTCTCATGAAAGACAGAAGCTCAAGGAAGCTGCCACACGTCCTGGAGGGTTCCTCTTGGATTTCAAGAATACCGATGAAGCTATCGTTGACGCTGTCGAGCGATTGTATGATTTGTCGGATCGTTATTTCCAACGTCCCAGTGAAGTGAAATTGAAGGATGTCCGCGAGGATATACCATCCTCCAGTGATCGTGGGTAGGAATTGTCCATTCTACTTTTTTTTGTGGCGTTTGCTAACTCTGTTCAAGTTACAAGAGCAGTGATTGCGATGAGACATTTGAGGTAATCTATCAATCCTCCCCATCGCTTATGGCAAACTTGCTAACAATGTTTCCCAGTTCGCGGACGATGAGCTTTTGCGAGGTGACTTGACCCTCCCACCCATTCTAGACGAGGGGAGGGATCTCGTCCGCCAATTCAACGAGCTCTGCCACAAGGCAACCATATCTCTGCTCTCCTCACTTTCCGATTCTCTCAGCCTCGAGAACGACAAACGATTCGAGACACACCACCGGACCACCGACAGCAGCGACACGGGTCTCAAACTCATCTGCGAGCCCTCGCTCGCCAAGGCCGCGGACGTCGTCGAGAACAAGCACACCGACAGCGGGACATTTACCCTGCTGTTCTACGAGCGTGTTGGATTACATGTGTACCTCCCCGAGCAGGACAGATGGGACTTTGCACCGGTGCCGCCCGCCGGCTGCGCTCTCGTCACCGTGGCCGATTCTCTGCAGCGATTGTCGCAGGGACAATTCCACTCACCCCTGCACCGGGTGACACAGCCCGTGGATGGGGCTGAGAAGAGATATTTCTTGTCGTATTTCCTTCGTCCTTCGCACGCTGCCAAGGCTGGATGGAGCTAGGGTGCTGCGGAGTTGTTAGCCAATGTAAAGCACCGGTTTGATGACAGGGGTTGTGAGAGAGAATTGTCAAGGACATCCATGGCGGCCCCGAGCATGAGGGATGTTTGTTCCCACCAATTGCTCATTAGGTACATCGCTGTCGAAATAAATCTTAGATAACTATTATGTGAATCGATTGTCAATGCCTCTTTTGGGACTTCTTGATGCAAGATCTTACGTACATATTATACTAGCCTAAAAGGGCTATTGGTGTCGTCGTGAAGCACAATCTAATGGCTGGTATTACAATTACATGGGTAATATTGTAGATCACCATGTCGAATTTCTTTTGGTTTAGTAATACAATAAATAGGCCCGATGTACCGACAAAGAAAAAACGTCTAACGCCGGATTTACGCTAATGCAATAGGACCCATCGGCTGAATTAGAGCCAAAGAGAGTTTTTTTTCGCTAACTCCGGGGCAGGGGTCGGAGTTCCGGGGGACTCGCGGGACTGGCGGGGCTCGCTTCCAGCCTCCCAACTTGCCTCAGAGGCTCAGAGGGCTTAGCCAAGCTCCGCGGCCATCCAGCACACGGCACGAATGCGTGATGACGGGGCTAGTTACTTGTAAGCCGGAGAGCCCTATTGCATAACTAGTGGTTAGAATATAGATCACGCCATCGAAGGGAACGGCTAATACCTTGGGCTGTATGAATAGTTAAGTAATCAGAGATCGGAGATATTACTGCATGATATTTTAGGCGTCCTAGTCATGTAGATGTGCCTAATGGCGGAACATTATTCCAACCGGGGGGTACGTGTTGCCCGCGGAGCAGGTAAGCCCCTGTCACTAACGGCATTTTCATGTGCTGTAGCCTGTGTGAATAGTGGAGCACCTACATTGGAATATGTAGTTACATCTTATAAAATTCAGTGGAAAATTGGCGCCGAGGCGGGGGGGAATCTGGTGGGCCCGGGATCACCGCAACCTTAACATGGGGGCCAGAAGTTTGGGAAATACGGAGAATCTCGACGCTGACTGGTGCGCAATACCCACGAATCACCGCATTCTTGGCAATGCTTGTTTGAAGTCTGGCTGAAACAATACTGTATTCTATATTTTTGTATTTTTGTCCCATCCGAACACGGAGTGACAACTCATGCCCGTGGCTGGTTACTACCGGCGAATCGCGCCTATCTTTTCCTTGCCCCTGAAGAAAAGCAGCACTACAGAGCATGCCGCTATGGCAAGTGCAAAATTGAACCACTGGCTAGCACGAAGTCCATCCAGTAAGGCCGGTAACTGGCCTCCATGGCTGGTAGCCCTCCGCTGCACCGATATTTGTACGACAGTTGCAATCGTAATCCCAATCGCCCTTCCTACCTGCAAACCAGCCGTGATGACTGCCGCGCCCAGGGCCTGATCTTCTAGTGGTAAGCACTGCACTGTGAACAGATTGAGTGTGGGATGAAGAATGTCAGCTCCCAGAGTGGACAACACCATGGCCGGGAAGCTGTAAGCCCAGTAGCTCGTCGACGGGGGTATAGGGGCGGCCATCAGGAGGCAGGAAATGGCTACGCAGCTGCAGCTGAAAATTAGGAGGTACGACCCTGGGACCCGGGAAAGAAGTTTCGCGGCAATGATGTTTCCCACAAAACCCATGATGCCTGTCGGTATGAACCGGATCGCCGTTTCCAGGGGTCCGTATCCGAGATAGTCTTGGTAGCTAGGGCAGACCGACCTGTTAGCTTTCTCTCATTCCAGTTCCCCTGGAAAACAGTCACGCAAAAGGGTATGAAACTTACAAGTAGGTCGCATAGACAAGGTAGTTATTGAAGGCCGCGAAAAACGCAGCCATGATGACCTGGGCGGCATTAAAACGGCCATTGTGGAAGATGGAAAACCGCAGAAGAGGAGGCTTCTCGGTCTTGTTCTCAAGGTACCATATCCACCAGGCGAACGCGGCCAACAAGACCACGGAAAGCACGAGCAACAACGGCACCCAGAACACCTTCCATCCCACAACGTTGCCCTCTGTGAGAGCAAAATTCAGGAGTAGTATCGCTCCCGTCACCAGCGTTCCGCCAACCCAATCCACATTCATCACCAGACTAGTGAGAGAGGAGGTCTCAGCTTTAGATGGCGGGATCAAGATATAACCGGCCACTGTGACCATTCCGCAGAGCACTGCAGACACCCAAAAGATCCATTTCCAACTGGCATACTGCGCAATCACACCGCTGAAGATATTACCCAGCACTGATCCACAGGACGACCCGGCTGAGTAGATTGCAAATGCATAGTTCTTATACTTACCGGGCTTGAACGTCGCACCGAGGATTCCAATCGCAGTTGGAACGTTGGCCGCTGCACCCAAGCCTTGTAGGCCTCTAAATAAGTCGATCACTATCTCATTGGGCGCGAACGGGATCACGATAGTCACGATGGTGAGCCATGTTGATCCGAGGAGGAAGACTGAGCGACGTCCAAAGATGTCCGCCAATCTACCCCAAAGCAACAAAAAGCAACCAAATGTGAGATAGTAGGCCGAAATGATCCATTGCTGGCGCTCGGCTGGAATATCGAGGTCGCGACCGATACTGGGCAGGATAATCACGGTGGACTGGACGGCGAGGGTCTGGATATCTCGTCAGAAGAGTGCATTAATTTTTTTTCTGTGCTCGCGACTCGAGAAACTTGCATTGAGAAAGGCAGCTCCCGCCAAGGTGAGCACCAGCGGTAGATGAAGCTTCTGGTCTGCGTCCGAGTCTTGGGCTGATCCCGTCTGTGGCTCGGGGTCCAAGTCAAGCATCTCAGCACCATTGGCAAGTGGTTTCTCGGTGACCGACGGCTCCATGGCGGGGGTGGCGCCGTCTCTGCTACCAACATTGGAAGCTTGAGGTTGCGTACCAGAGTTCCTGGTGGTGTCCGTCATGGCAGAAACCTCCAAGTTCGTGCCCTCAAACTTAAGCTGTCAATGGTAGAGGGCAAGAACGAGAAAACGATAGACTATCGAGGCTCGGGCTCACTGAGTCACGCGATTTCCAGGAGCCTTAGACTCATCAGGCATCGTGGACGGCGACTCCGGAGTAGAATCAGACACATTTCTCCAGCTGGGTATTTTTGGTTTCCCTCGTAATTACAGTCTGAAGAAGATCCAGATCGCAGGGTTGATCGAACCCGTGGCCAAGAACTTTGGGTCGTCCCGAATGCAACTCTGACTGCACTAGTTCAGTTCGTTTAGTTTAGAATGTTTTGTTTTTTTTTCTTTGTTAGGATCTGCGGCGCTGGGACCACTTTCGTTAGCGCCGGCGCTCTCCGTCGCCGCGCTCCGCTGGCAACTGGCGGGTCCATCCGAGTCTCGAGTCTCGGTGATGATTGGGTTGGCTGCCAAATATGCTTATGCGGCTATAACCTCCACCACAGCCTTGAGTCCACCACCTCCCCCTTTTACAGTTTTACCCGCCCGCAGATCCACTCCAGATCACACCATAATCCAGATTTCCAGATCAACTTCACAACATTATCCCGCATGGTCGAAGTGGATCCAGTCAGCCTCAGTATTCCTTGCACGAGGCTCTCCTCTCTCAGCCATTGGGAGCCGACAGAAATGTTGCTGACTTTTCGCCCCCCGTTGGTGATGCCCTTGGTTGACTCGCTCCAGGACAGATACAACGGTCTGACCCACTCGACTCTCTCAAGGTTTAACCCGCCTCCCCACCTTGGTGGGGGTTGTGAATGCGGGTTGCAACAATGAACTTGGGGACGCAAATGAGAAAGAACACTCTTTCCGCCACGGACACCACTACTGCAGGCAACTCGGCCGATTAGCTGGTTTCAGCACACAAGCGCCTCTCGCCCGGGTCATCAGCAGAGTGTGTTGACGCAGGCACGAGAATGGGTCGGGTGTAAGCCAAACAACCATCGCTCATTCCCGACAGCAGAGCCAGCGCGGTCAACAGTTTCCCCACGTATAAAATTCGCACCTTTTACCACGACAAGCTCAGGCTAGACCTCATTCCTCCTCGTTTATTCCCCGTTGCCACCCGAAACATCAGCGTTTCCAAGTCTGTCACCGAGTCTGTTTATTCATCTTTACGCACTATGGAAGGATCTTATCCCCTGCACGCACGCAACACTGTCCGCCGCCATCGCGAGCGGGCCAAGTATGACTTCGAGACCGTCCACCAAATTGTGAATGCCTCACCTATCCTCCACGTGTCCTTTCTGCCAGCCGCTCAGCAGGATGACATCTACCCTACCATCCTGCCCATGATTGGATACATGGGTTCCTTTGATGGCCCTTCCGACGGCGCCCTCGATGTGTACCTCCATGGCCACAGTGCCTCGCGGGTCATGCGTATTGCGGGCAATCATGGCCCAGATGGCATTCCCGTGTGCATCGCCGCAACGCTGCTAGACGGAATCAAGCTGTCGCTGACGCCCTTCAACAACAGCTGCAACTACCGTAGTGCAGTGCTGCACGGCAATGCCAGTATCGTCACGGATGAAGCCGAAAAGGACTATGCTCTGCGTCTTATTACCGATGGCTTGGTCCCGGGGTGCTGGGACAATTCTCGCGTGCCTCCCACCCGCGCTGAGAATCTGAGCACATCCGTGCTGAAGGTTCACGTCGTCACTGCTAGCGCCAAGATTAATGTGGGTGGGCCATCTGATGACCGGAAAGACCTCCAGAATGACGAGGTTACGGCCAAAGTGTGGACAGGAACCCTGCCCGTTTGGAATGCCGTGGGAGCCCCAGTTCCGAGCGCTACCAACAAGGTGGCCCAGGTCCCGGAGTACGTCGTTCAGTGGCGACAGGATCATAACTCAGAGAACGAGTCTTACGCTCGCGATGCCATTGATAAGGGTAAATAGTGAGCTAGTTACTAGAGTGTCTTCTTCAAAGATTACAAATATACTCAGTTTCCATCAGGATACGCCAATCTATCCACCTCCTGCCATTCTTCGCTCTCCGCATACGCGGCACGAATCGGAGCCAACAGAGCATTGAAGGACTCAACCACCGCAGTCTTCAACGCATCTGGTGCAACCTGGCCTGCGACGAATGCCGCTTCAACAGCCTCATAGGAGGCAAAGTTCTGCTCCTCTCCGTCGTCAGCGTAGGTAGTAAAAACCGTACCGGTAGGTGCCCCAGCACTGCAGAAAGGACGCTGATCCAGCTGGGAATCGGAATTTTCATCCACGTTAAGGCCCACTTTCCCCTGCAATCTTTCCACGCGCTGCTCACTAATAGGAATCAGGACGTCTCGCAGCAGTCCCAGGACACCGTTTTCAGTGACCTGTCGTTCCGGGCAAGCGGCCCGAGAGATCTTGTCACGGACCGTGTCCGGGTCGTCGAGAAACTCAATTTTTGTTTCCGCAGGCTTGGACGAGGACATTTTCAGCCCGTCGAGGCCCGCGACCATGACATTCATCAGATGCTCCCTGCGGCGATACCCCAGCATGGGGATGAACTTCTTAGCGTGCTCGAAGAGACCGGTCTTATTCGCGGAATTGTTAGTTGATAATCCTGTCAGATGAGCAGAGCAGGGTATTGTACGAACCTGATCCTCTCCACCATACTGGATATCCAGATCTAGGTACGGCTCTGAGAGTGACTGGTGGATGGAGCAGAGCAAAGGACTAATCTGTTCCGTCTCTGAGACTTCGGCTGAAGTATCCCGTGCATCCTGTTGCTTCATGATAGCGCAGAGCTTCTGGACATCAACAACGAAATTCTTTTCGTAGGAGATGCTGGACTCAGCCACGAAGTTCACCTGAGACGTTGATACGCCCAGTGCCTTCAGAATGGCAGTAACCAAGAAGTGGTAATACCGCTGTCGATATGCTACGGTTTCCATGGAATGGACATAGTTGACAAGGAAACCGTAGACATCAAGATAGTACACAGTGACCTGGGCACGAGTTAGTCAAAGTTTCACCATGGGCTAGAAATACGTATGTGACAGACATCGAGGCCAGCCCTCACAAAGTCAAGTAGCTTGGCAATTGGCACAAAGTATCCCACATGGGCTATTAAACAATAGTCAGTACCAGCATACAATCCAACCCACTGTCACTTTGAAGGAAACATACGTTTTCCGGTTGGGGTAGTCTCCCAGGCCAGCTTGAGCTTCGGCTTTGCTTCCAGCAGCTGTTTGAGAGATTCCGCATCAGCATCCTCAAGGAAGGATTGCCGACGAGTAATGAAATTCCACTTTTCCTCCGTGGTGATCATCTTTAGAGACAGCGAAGGGGTTTCAATCCGTAACTTTGATCTAAATTGTGGTCTACAATAGGAAAATCCTCTTCCTTAAAAGAATGGCATGAAACTTGAAGACCGTCGACGGGACTCTAGACACCCTCGGGCATTCGAGTCCCTAGTGGAGTCCTGTGAGTGTGAACAATTGATCCTTCGTTTCCATACCATTTCTGTGGGTCGGATACTACGCTATACCGAGCGTTGGTCATATTACATTCATTGACAGGGATAACGCCCACGGGTTCAGTCCGCGGAAAAATTCATCAAATAGTAGCTCTTTTTGAGGCGCTGCGACCAGTTTAGTTTGGCAGAGCCCCATGATGACTGCAGATACGACTGGATAGTGCCATAAATTGTATTTAGCTTCTTTAGTAGCTAAGGTAGCTGCTAAAGATTTACTAAGACCATGGAGAATGTTGGCCACGTAAGACTCAGCTCAAAATGTCTCATCAATCCAGGCAATCAGCAAACAAACAGACCAGATGCTGCGGATTCCTGAGACGGCTGAGAAGTAACTTCAACTTCTTTGCCTCCGGGGCCATTTCCGCAAAGACGCCGCTGACGGTTCTGAAAATCCCTGTCTCGTGTTCTATACTAAGTTACCATATGTATTGCCAAGAATAACTGACTATACGAGACGACCACTAAGCTGTCTTTCTATATCACCTTTATACATAAATGAATAAAATGATAGTAAATATTTTCCTCACGAAAATATACTTCAATCAATTCCGAGCAGGAGTGCAAATGTTGGATTGCGAAGGCAAACAGTGAAGTGTTTCGCCCCGCCCTGGAGGTCTCATCTAGTCTACCTAGTGAATGGTGGGGTAAGTGCAGTTCAAAAGTCTGAGTCTAGAGGCCAAAGGACCGGGCCAACTAGGCATGCTTCAATCGGTATTACTTGAAAATTCTCTCTCGATGGCGCAGGTACTACTTATTTGGGTCTATGTTCAACTCGTCACTGCTAAGATGATTTTGGAAATTGCTCGGGGTTTCAAGCTTATGGAACCCCACTGTGATGCTTCATCCACAAAGGAAACCATGAAGGTCAGGATGTAACCATTGCTTACATCTAGATGTCTAGAGTCGTTAACGTGGCCCTTCTTTTTACAGGGTGTTATAGCCCGCTCACTGGAGAATCTACACCGGTTCAATCTGGACCAATCACTCATGTAAGAGGTTTTTGTTGATGGCGTAATACAAACACATAATAATTTTCAGCGAGGCCAGCGTCTACTGCATGGGGCTGCGTGAGATCCACGTTTTTCATGACAAAGTTTGTTAGCGTATATCACAATTTATTGCGGAGTCTACTAGGTTCTCATGGTGGTCTTGGAGACGGGTCCTTGGCTAATTTAGCTCGTGGCTGAAGAATTCTGTCTCATCCTTCAGGTGCATGACAAGTTTGTACACAGTACCGAGGCTGTAGCCATACACAGTTTCCACTGCTCATTTTGAATGCTTGCTGCAGATCCTACACCGCACTTTACGGAGGCAACGCCTGGTCATATGCAGCTCAAATTCTCCGATGAAAGAACTTGGTTTCACCGGAATGGCGAAATGCACAGGGCTTACTCAGAGGGAAAAAGAATTGAATTAATTAAACTATCTTTGGCTTCAGCTATTAGAAACAATGTATTGTCAAATGATGACCGCTCTGCGGCAGTGTAATCTGTGAAGGCTCTGTTCGCAGCTAATGCAGATGAGTTTTTTCTATTATTAATCGCGCGGCGCGATATTGTAAACACGTGGCGTTGAGGTGTCCTGCTAGCTTTGGCAGGGAAGTTTGGACACCGGGTCTATGACTTTGTGAATCGTATGGCCGAGTCGAAATCAGCCAATGTACCCCCTTTCTATCCGTTGCCCCCCTCTAGATCCCGCAGGCATTACATTTTTGTGCTCAAAGACCAGCCATTCTTAGAAACCCTGGCGGCCACGAGTGTCAAGCTGCCGCCTATCAGAGCTGATCCTCCAAAGACTTGGGCAAATAGGTATCCTCCATTGTGTCGCTGAATTAAGGCGCCTGCAATTGGAGCACCTGTCAAGCACGCCACAGACACCATGGAGAAACACATGCCGGTCCGCGTGCCCATCTTTGTCAAGTCGCTGGTTAAGCTGGCGCATGCGGCGGGGAATAGACTCTGAATACCAGCGCCAAAGAAGCCGTAAATGATGCAGAATACATACAAGCCGGTTTCCGTGTTAATGGCTGCCCAGCTGTAGAATAGGATGCCTGCACAGAATGCGACGGGAATGAGCGTGTTGACTGGGCCGAGTAGACGATCCGCAGTGAGTCCACAAGCAAGCCGGCCGGGGATACCAATGGCGTTCATAGTCAAGAGAAGCGTGAGGGATGTGGCTGAGTCGATGTGGATGACAGACTTGGCAAATGAGCTGATCTGATTAAATGTTAGCGTTGCTGGGTCGTTTGGAGGACCGTGCCACGGTTTGTACTTACATAGAAATATGCAAAGTAGACAGCCCACAAGTTGAAGAACATGCCTACGCAGAACAAACTATAGGAGGGCTCACGGAAAGCAGCCCATTCAAAGATGGGGCCAGTCTTTCGAGGAGGAAGCCGAACACGGGCCAGAATGGTGATCAGGATCGAGTTGAACAGAACGACGAACCCCATGATTCTGACAGTCCAGCCAAAGCCCAGAGGCCCAAGGCATTGTCGGGCAATCAATGGAAAGATGATACCTCCTGTTGCTCCCCCTGATGCTGTGCAAGCCATAGCCAAAGAGCGCTTTTTGGAGAAATAGGTTGCGACCAAAGAAACTGTAGGGCAAAACACAAGTCCATCTCCAATTCCTTTACAAACACCCTGCGCCAAGAATAGCTGCCAGTACTGGGTTGAGATCGACGACATGAAGATACCCAGTACTTGCAGGAAACATCCAAGGCGGACGGTGAAGTGGTATTTGCCAGCATCGAGGGCCCTTCCAGAGAATGTTCCGATGAGGTACACCAGGAAGATCTGAATGGAGCCAATCCAACTGATGGCCGAGGGAGTCTCCGAGAAGGTGGACGTATAGTAAGACTGAAAGAGGCCAAATGAGCTAAGGTAGCCCCAGCCATTGATCAGCACCAAGTGGCCCATGAAGACCTGAGTCCACGCCAGGCCGCCACCATCGGGGGGCGGTGGAAACGGGGACACAGCGATCACGCTGGCACTGGCACTATTGTCTTCGCTAGCATCTTGTGGACTCTTCTCTGTACTTTGACAAGAAGTCTGCTCTGCAGATGAAGCCCCCATGACCATAAAAATGAAAAGGGATAACGATGTTCTGGGTGGCAGAGGTCAGGAAGAGGAAGATGAGTTCAGTAGAGATGAAAAATCATACCCTGTTGCCGCTGAGATGACTGAATTAACCGAGGTGACAGATCAGCACCCATGGCGCAGCTCCTATTCCGTATCGGGGACAGCTCCAGGAGAGAATGATTTTCCGTAAGCTCGCAATTGACAACGAATCAAGCTCACTTGTCGAGTTTATGGTTAGCCTCATGCTCCACTTTCCGATCGTTCCTGGAGGCCTAACAGGCTAAACCGTAGTCAGCCCGCAGCCACGGCCCGCCTGCATGTAACCTTACAACAAGGCAGTAAATAGCTATATTTCATCGGTATTTTACGATGTATGCGCTAGTACGCGGCTTATTCATGTGGAATATAGACATGGATGGTCAGGAATGCCGCCTAATCTGACACAAGAAATTGCCTCATCAACATGTGAGTAGAGACTCAACGAAGCCAAATATGGCGACTAATTAGGCCCGACGAGAAAGCCGAGCCAAGCGTCCGGACACGAGGCTCCGCAGCCCTTGTAGTAATTCAAGCGGGGCAAAAGATGAAGCTAACCAGGATGAGATAAAGCCCGAAGTCAACAAATTTGTGTCTGTAGAGTGCACAATTGTCGATGAGGAAGTCAAGGTCCGTCGAAACGAAGTCTGATGAAGGATGGTGAGAACCACAGGCGGTGGTTTAAAAGCAGCTTAATGCCAGTCTGACCCGGAGAAAGAACCGCGTTGAGGAAGCAAATATACCTTTTTTTTTCTTATACTCCCGTCGGAGAATATCTCCACGCTCACGGCCCAAGTTCACTTTTGACCATCATCATATCAAAATGCCGAAGCAGGAGAGCCTCGTCTTCTGGAGGGATTTAACTCCCTACCCTACACCACTACGTACACCAACCGACCTTTCACCGAGTGCTCTGATCATCGGTGGAGGTGTGACCGGCTTGGTTACAGCCTGGACTCTTCTAGACAAAGGTTACCATGTCACGATCCTGGCCAAGGAATGGGCTTCCTACGGAACCTCTCAACGTCTCACCTCGCAGATCGCTGGCGCTTTGTGGGAATTTCCTCCAGCTGTCTGTGGGCAACACACGGATGCTATCTCTCTTCAAAACTCCAAGCGATGGTGCATGGTGGCATATCATATCTGGGATGCCATTGCGGCCTCGAAGTCTCTTTCCGAGCTTGCTGGAGTTCGCATGAAGTGTGCAGACTTCTTCTTCCCTGTTCCTATTGAGGAGGATCCGGCACAAATGTCCAAGATGCTGGAAATCATTGCTAGCGGTGTCCGTGGCTTCAGACGGGACCCAGTCATCATGGACGAAAGGCGTGTCAATCCCATGTATGGTGCCGTGGACGCATATGAGCATCTCGCGCCAATCATCGACACAGATGTCTCTATGAAATTCCTCAAGGATCTTGTCGTTGCAAAGGGCGCAAAGCTCGTTACCCGTACGATTGTCGGAGACCTGTTAGACCAGGAAGCAAACCTACTAGCAGAGTTTGGCGCCGACGTTATTATCAACTGTACGGGTCTGGCCGGCACCGAGTTGGCTGGGGACAAGTCATGCTATCCCATTCGTGGTGGTCTCATCAGAGTCGTGAATGATGGTAGCGACTTCCCCAAGCTCGATGCAGCTTTAACCATCACGGCTGATGCTGTCCACGACTCGAGTGAGATCGTCTTCCTCGTCCCTCGCAATGACAACATCTTGCTCATTGGAGGCATTGCTGAATCTCACGAAGATCAGCTTAACCTGACTCTGGAATCGCCCATCCTGAAGCGAATGAGAGCACGTTGCGAGGCTTTCCTCCCAGATCTCAAGAAGGCTCGACTCGACCCGGACTATCCACTTGCACAAGGTCTACGGCCTTTCCGTCAGCGCAATGTTCGTGTCGAGCGGGAGTTGCGTGCGAAGAAAAATGCCTCCACACCCAGCCGCATTGTCCACAGCTACGGCCAAGGTGGTGCTGGATGGTCTCTCTCCTTTGGCTGCGCTGGAGATGTCGCCGCGTTGGTTGAGGAAGCTTTGCTAGATCTTCCTCCGTCTCCTATGATGCTAGAGGAGGTTGAGGAGATTGTGCCCCTGCTTCTTTCAGAGGCCACGGAAATGAGCTCGAGCGAGGGATTCGAGATCCGGGCAAAGTTGTAACGGCAAAATAGATAATAGATACGAAGCTGATTTGGTTGCCTTATGTTCTTTGCGATTCAATAAAAGATTCTGATTTTTGGTTCTGCCTGTTTTTACCTAGCGTTGATGCCCTGAAGGACTCAACTGCAATTGTGCATTCTATTCAAGATAGACCCATTACTCCTTTCATAGAACTTGAAGAGCAATAAGCCTATCAACCTCCTATACAAGCAAATGATATTTTCAAGAATCAGGCCACAAGTTGTCTCACCCACGCCAAGCGGCCCGTGAGGAGGGACAGATCCCCACCGAACGGGGTGGCCGGGGATTGCCGTAGTTCGATGCATGCATCCTGAGGATATCAGCCAAAGCCAACGCCGGGAAATCTTAGCGCAGCGCGGGAAACACCATCCAAGAGACAGGGTAGCACGGAGTAAAGCCCATTTGGGGCCAAAGTCTATATCTGTCGCAATCGGGACAGTGCAATGCCCAGGTCTTTGCCTGTGGCATTAGTCTATGCAAATAAGAAATTAGATCACCCAGTAAGAAGGTAGACCGCAAGTAATTAAATTCCGAGGTGGTCTTTTTGGTTCTTCAAGTAGTGGCTAAAGGTTTCTAGGCAGAATTCTGACCCTGGCCAATTGTGCTGCTGTCCACTTTTCTCTTTTTGCAAGATTGACCATTGTTTTTTTTCCTATGCAGCCTGCACACTATCAGTTTCGGTGATCATTCACTTTTTTGGTCCGAATATCTTCACTTGACTTGCCTCTGTCAAGATTACTTGGACAACTAGAATGTATCCGTACATCATCCTTATCGCCTTGGGCCTCTGTGCTGTGGTTCTTTGCGTCCTTAGCTACGCAAATCGGCGAAAACCTGTCAATTCAGCATGTGAATCGAGAGATGTAAAGTCTGCTGGTATGTGACTTGCTGTTTTGACCCCAAACTGTCTAATGGTAGCCATGATTGATAAAGACTTTCACCAGTGCCAACGACACCAAGGAATCCAGCCGATGACGAGCGTCTATCATACATGAGAATGTATCACAAGTTGCACAACCTGGAGGATCATCCGGATTTGCTCCCACCGGCACAGGACATGTTGCTTTCTTTGTTGGCCGAGGGGCTATCCTGGGAACGTCAAAGACCCGGTTCCATTCTGTCTCTGGGCAGCTATACCCTACCCTCTCTACAAACTTTCATTAAGAGGCAAGACGAGCAGGTTGCCACACAATGGGAGCAATACATAATCAGGAGACGGGCAGGTGGAATGCGAGAGCTATTCCAAACCCGCGAAGAATCCTACGACTGGGTCAAGCAAAAGGCACCACTCAAGCTCGTCGATGGAGCTTGGGTTGGTCATGTTCACCGGGTCAGCACACCTTATGACAAACGCCATGTCACCAAAGACGCGTGGCAGGTCATGATTGAGGAGTACGGTGATGGGAATCTGCAAATGCACCATGTTCACTTATATAGCCGGCTTGTTCAAGAGGCAGGAGTCTGTCTTCCTCCACCAGACTCGGCAGACTTCATTGACCCGCGGCATGGTATGGTCAATACCTTGGTGTGGAAAGCCGCCGTTTCACAACTCCTCATGTCTCTCTTCCCACACGACTACCTTCCTGAAATCCTCGGATTCAACATGCACTTTGAGCTGCTTACACTCGAGACCATGAAGGCAGCCAAGGAGCTGGAGGAGGTGGGGATGAGTGGCTATTACTTTTTCCTTCACATCAGCATCGATAATTCCCATTCAGGGCATACTGCCATGGCTGTGAATAGTGTCGCAAAGTTCCTCGCACATGTCGAATCGACAGAGGGGGCTGAGGCAGCTGAAAAGGCCTGGAGGCGAGTTCAGGCCGGTTATTGCCTGTCTAGTGCCCTTTCTTGTCCTGAATTTGGAACTTCCACAACCTCTGGCAATGAGTGGAACCAAGAGCTTGCCGAGGTCTTCAAAGCCAAAGCGCTGACGGCAGGAAATATTCACTGCCCCAGCCTAATCAAGATCGATGGCCAGACACTGAGTCAGTGGCTGGTTCCAGAGAACTTCGCCTCGATCGAGAGCCAAAAGAGGTTCCTTGCGGCTCTGGCTCGGTTGAAACCATGGGTTCGCGCAGGAGATAGTGCGAATAGCCGCTTGACACATGAGCTGGCTTGGGGAGGCAGGATGTTTGGGTCATTCACTGCTGCCGAAGTCGAACTTGTCCGAAGGTGGATCGACAATCTGAGCAACCATAGCCCCCAAGTATATCTCGACCTCTTCGACGACCTTCCTCCACTCCCACCTGCGAGCAAGGACATACGTATACACTACCCTGTGTTCACCCCGGAAGGTTTCGAAAGTCTCGACTTCATCCATGCAGCAAATTCCGACTTGATAACATCAGAGCCAGACGCCAGCACTATTCTCCCCCGACTGCTTCCACTTTGGTTCACTCACCAGTGTGTCCTGGAAGCTTTCATGGCAGTGCCTTCAAGAACGGCGAATCCGACGATATCGGCCATGGTCCGCGTGCTCAGAACATACAATGGATTCGCATCCGTTGGCGCTGGCGTGGCTGGCATGGACGAAGCCAGCAAGACATCCACGGTGGGCCTCATCGAGATGGGTTTGCACATGGTCGAACAGGCCGGACTGCAACAGCCCACATCGCTCAAAGAGGTGCTCGAGTGGTGGCCATGTGAGCTTTCAGTGGCTCTCCTGCACCTCTCAATGCGGCCGAACAAGAACCGGGCCTTGCTGCTAGGACTGGCTGCAGCATTCTCGACCCTACATGGAGCTGTCTTGAGGTCCACCCTCCTGCCGCCTGCTGATCGGGAGGTTTTGAGAAGCATAGTCTGGACCGAGCGACAGGCCTTCAAGCTATGCGCAGAGGATGAGAGGCGCACGGCACCATCAGGGCTTGAGTATCAGCGGGGCCTCGAGTTGGGCGAAAAGGCTGTGGTAGGAATTTGTCGACTGATACAATTACATGGGTGATACCCTTGCTTGAGGGACGAAAGAGTGAGTGGGAATTCGTCGAGTGAGATACGAGAACGAAGAGGGTCAACTATCCGCGGTTGATGACGATCCCAGCAATTCAACCAGGGATGCACGAGAATGCAAAAAAGGAATTGGTGGTTGAAATTGGGGACAGCTAGCGATTATAGACAGGGCATTAGACGAAATTAAAGTGCACGATTTCAATAATAAGAGAGCCAACCTAAGGCACCAGGGCCGGTGAGACCAAAATGGACTTTAATATCAAGATGACGATACTTGAGATGTATGATAGACGTCTCTATCTTGCATTGGGTTCAATCTTGAGCCAGCATCGTCCGACAAGTGCCTTGACAGCATCGAAATCTCTGCGTGGGGTTATTCAAGCTGCCACAATGTCCATGCCCCAATCTCCAGCATAAATCATTCCGTGGCCCTTTTCCAACGAATCCAGGGTGAAGGATCCGGCCTGAAGCAGGTATGGTATTGTTCCTTATCAGAAGAAGGAAATCGCTTTCTGATTGATATTACAAAGTAGTGTTGTACATACAATGGTGGGTGGACATGATAGATATCGCCAGCACAAACGAACCTCGTAATGCCTAGGATTCAAGTCCAATGCCGGAGTCAACTCAAGCATTCTTGCCTCTCAACCTCACTGGGTTGCCCAGGAGCAGGAAGTCCCGGTCGACCGCACCATTTGAGTCCATGCGGAAAGTACCTTTACGACCATCGATCTTGATGAGGATAAAGTCCTCGCTGGTGAAAATCTGTCGCACAGACAAGAAGATCCGCCAGACGCCATGGCTCAATCTCGCGACGGGGGCTTTGAAGAAGCTCGGTTTCGGCTCATTTGAACCTCCAATGAGCTTCCTGCTGTCATTCTCGAAGCGCGCCACAGACTCTGGTGATACTACGAGCTTCTTGGAGATATGAACCTGGGACGGTGCAACCTCAAACTCATACTTCCTGAATGGCACCAGACCCCGGACCTGGAAGCGGACACGGGGTTGGCCTTGAGAGTGGACCGCCTTGATGCTTCGGATCATGTTACCAGTCCGAACAAGGAACAGAGTACCCATGACACTCATCGATACACAGATACCGCCAAACAGCGCTTGTTGCCACATAGGCAGGACGGTGACGGGGTCTCGGAAGACGGCGTTGGAGTTGTAGACCGCATAGGCGAAGCAGAATGCCGACAGGCCGTATGCACTGAAGTAATAGCTACGCTGCGAGTGCGCCTGGAATAGTGTGACATCTCCTTCGTGGGCTACTCTGCTGAATAACCTTCCAAGTCCTCCTGCCTTTGGTTGCAGGTTCTTGGGCAAGTCGGCGTATTGGGAAGTTGAAGGTGCGGAACGTCTTTGAGGTTTAGGAACAGGCGAAGATCGGGGAGCTTTCGAAGCAAAGGACCGCCATGTTGAGGAAGAGATGTATGTCTGGAAGCTGGAGCGTACCGGGGTACCAGTACAGGCACCAGGGCAGTGATGCCAGATTATTCGGAGTGTAGATGGTCTGGCGGACATGGTTATTGCGGCAAGCTCTGTCCACACCAAGGATTAGCAAGGCGCTCTGGAAAGCGACCCCATGTTGCAACAACAAATCGAGTTAAAGCGATTCAATTGAAGCGATCAAAGAGCACCAATGGCTCGCTCGAGAAGAATAACTTACCAAATCTCCGGCCCTTCGACGGTTGTTCTCCTCGGAAAGCGCCGCCAGATCGAAAACAGCCGGTGCGGCAGAAAAATGTTCCCGTCCCGGCCGCCGGTGAAAGCTCCCAACGCCCTCAACGCCAACCAGCATTCTCTCTTCAGTTCGCTCAATTCACGCGCAACTCGATTATCTATACTTCCGGAATCAGCGCGGCTCGACGCGGTGGTGGGCTCTTCGTCACTGTTGTTTGATTCTGCCGACATTTCAGCTCTTTCGGAGAATTGCGGACATCGCTTGAATATCTCCGCCAGCCCCAACATCTACATCTCCTCCTCCGGCGCAACCACATACATTCATACAAAATGGCAGCTCGACTTCCTGTGAGCCAGGTACCGGCGATGTTCGCCCGCCGGCAGCCCAAGGTACTCCGTGCCTCCCGACGTGAGTTTTTCCGGTGACATTCAACGCAATAAAGGTTGGAGGAAGCAACGCCGGCATTGTCGGAGCCAATTCCTCAAGAACTAGCACCTTGAACACTTCCATACGAACGCAATGCTGACTTGCAATGTCTACCAGGCCTTCAATCCTCCTCCGCTCCTCAAACTCAGAACCCCGCCTACCCCCTCTACCCCTCCGTCATCCAGCTCCTGCACGAGAAGAACATTCCCGAGTCGGAAGTTTCCAAGATCCCTGCCTCCGGCCCCAAGGGCCGTCTCCTGAAGGGTGACGTGCTTGCCTACCTTGGCAAGATCGCTGCTGAATATCCGACCAACCAGGCCGCGACGTTGGCTAAGCTCATGCACCTGGACCTGAGCAACATTAAGATCGCGGCACCGGCCCCGAAGCCCGCCGCGCCGGCCGCGGAGGAGAAGAAGGAGGTTATCGCCCAGCCGCCGCCCATGTCCTCAATTGCCATTTCCATCTCTCTATCTGCTGTGCTGTCCGCACAGAAGAAGATTCAGGAGAGCTTGGGTGTGACAGTTCCTCTGTCCCGGTTCCTGGCCATTGCCACGGACCTTGCGAATGACGCCCTCCCTCGCTCGAAGGGCGAGCAACCCTCTACGGATGAGTTGTTCGATGAGCTTCTCGGTGCCGAGCCTGTCAACACATCCCGCGGCGACTACATCCCCGAGCTGAACGCTTTCGAGGCCTCCGAGGCCCGCCAGCCCGAGCCCGTGGTCGAGGATATCATCGACTTCCTGAGCGTCAAGCCCGGCAAGAAGACTGTTGCTTCTCCAGTCTCTGCTGTAGAGGCTGGTGCAGCCCAGAACGTGTTCAGCTTGACTGTCCCCGTGGGTGAGGAGCTGCGTGCCAAGACCTTCCTTGAGCGCATCAAGACTCTCCTGCAGGTCGAGCCCGCCAGGCTAGTTCTTTAAAATTGTCATTTCTTGTTACAAATCTTCCCCAATGTCTTGGAGCTTTTTTTTTCTTTCAAGTTTTCTTTTGTCCACTCATGTCATCTCCAAACCCCGTTGGGAGGGTTCAAGGCCTCTCTGTATTTAGTGTAGCATAGATAATCCGATACCGCCTTGATCGGCTCGATAAACATTCATTCCAGTCTTGCTTGATTGTTAGAATTTTAGAACAGAACTTACTTTTGTCCATGAAATATATACTGGCGATTTTGTTAAATTCCTACGTCTGCCCGCTGGCTGGACAATGCATGGATCACCTTGTGGGTCCAGACGAGATCTGATAATATATACCTTCGCGCCAAGGCACACGCCTAGATACAACGAACACTCAGTCGTGCCCGACAACCAACGACATAGTCAACAAAAGATCACTCCAGCATTCCATCAAAGTATCTCTAAGCCCACGGCCCATCCCCAATAGGCTGTATAAGCGAATAACTCCCCCCCTCCCCGACCTCCTGTACCCCCGTCGAAAGCGCCAACAACCGCATCTCCCCATCCCCACTAAAAAGCAAACTCGGCCTCTCCCTCCGATAATAATCAACAAAAGACCCATCATCGAACTCCACACTCGTAGTAAACGCAACACTCTCGCCATTAATTGTCCAAGGTCCAGCCCAAGATCTCGCAAACGCATGTCGACCTACATTCGGCCCATCGCCGAACCCGGCATCAGGTAGAAGAGAGTGTACAAGCATGTGGAAATTACCCCGTTTATCTTCCCAGATGAAGGGGTCTTCCGCTGGGACGGGGAAGATTGGGTTCTTTGGGTGTAGGCGAGTATAAGGGGATGTGTAGGAGGGTGCGGTGGCGATGTTGATTTGTTCAGTGCCGTTGCAGTTGTAGGGGCAGCCGCGGTAGGCGAGTATGCTTGCTGGACTGTGGGTTAAGGATGAAGCTGAAGGAAGGTTTTTGGAAGGATAGCGGACGTGCAATGGTGCGGGGTTTGTTATATCTGCGTCCCAGGCATTATTATCTGTGCCGGGGATGATTTGTCCCTGAGAAGTCCAGTTGTATAGATCCGGCGAGGACCAGATGCTAATTCCACTCTCGCCGTTGAGGGTATTTCCAGGTCCGCAGGTGAAGTTCACGTTCTGGCATGTAGACGGAAGTTGCTGTTGACATCCAATATTGTACATAAAATACATTTGGTCTTTCTCGCTCCATACAACAGATGGATTATGCGCAAAAGAAGGTGCGATTTCTTGCTTGAAGCTATACGGCCCAAGAGGTCCGTTTGTAGATTCAGCCCTGATAATACGACTGTATGGCGACCAGTAATTGAGACCACAGCCATGCGTGAACTCGGAAACAATTAAATGGTAGAGGTTTTGATCTTGGCGGTCACGAAGGATCTCGTTGCACCAGGATGATGTCCCTTCTCCCGTGAGATTGTAGCCATTGGCCCGTGGCCCTGGGCGGAGATTGAGTCGTCCACAGTCGCTGCCGATCCATCCAGGATCACAGAGGCAGGTATTATGAGTACAAATACCGTTTAAACCACAGTCTTCATCGCTGGTGCATGCTAGACTCAGTGGGAGCAGGCTGAGCAGGGCTGATGCCAGAAGGGTCAGTTGAACGATATGCTTCATAGTGTGTAGTGTAATTGGAGAATATTGAGCAGCCTTTACGATCTTTATACAAAAAGACATAGAACTTGTCATTAGATCCAACCTTCTGTTTCATCATTCAATTGAACATTCACCCCGCACTCGGAGGGCTTCCGATCACTACAATGTTCAAGTAAAAGCCCTGATAGCCCAATAACGGGGAAAGATGCGCACTAGAAATCCAACGGTTAATTTCTTGATGAAGAGATTAAGGTGAAGATCGCCATTTTCCCGCTAATCTGCCGATCACAAGCTTGAATGAAAGAGGTTGATGTTGCAGTACTCCGTAGCATCCATGAGGGGAACAATCGAGATACCCGAAGACACGACCGATCCCGGGGTATGAAGGTTAGATCTACAAGTCTCATCTGGTAAGCCAAACTGTTGACGTGGCTAGTACTAGAAGGGTGAAACGGGAAAGATCAACTCAAACACCACTCTACATTCTCATTCTAAGCAAGACCAGAAAATCTCCTGCGCCAACTAGATGATCATGCAATTGCAAGTATTTGGAAAACACATCAGAAACCCAGAAATGACACATCGTCGCAGGGAAAGGGAAGCGGAAGGGGAGAATGAACAAATTTGGGCCAGAAAAAGAAGCAAAGTCATATCGTCGTCATGAAAATGGGCAATTTGCAATTGAAAAGAACCGCCCACACGTTGTCCCAACGCCGTGATTTGTAGCCGGCGCCCCAGCCGCTGGATCGAAACACCATGAGCGCCACCGCTAGACCTGATGAAATTGGATGAACCCGCGCCTGATGAAGAAAAGCCTCCTGCATAGAGACCGAGAACCCGGAACAGAGCAAAGAAAAAAACAAATAAACAAACAACCTCGAATCGCATGGGAAGAGAGAAAATAGGGAGCTGAAGAGACATCGCCCCTATCGGATGAAAAGGGCTGAATGAACCCTCAACATTCAGAAGAAAGGTGAAACCCGATGAAACGGGTAGCGAGATGCGATAGATGGATGGATGCCCATGGAAATGCAAAAAAAAATGTCTTCGCCGAGATCCCTTGATATCATGATCATGCAGATATTGTCCCATCCCAAGTAGCCCAGACCGAAGACCAAAACTCCATATCAGATGCAGTAAAAAATGAGATGTGAAGGGCTCTGGAAACCCGAACTGACGGGTTGCAACACAATTAGCGGATGGTGCCCCATTCGCTCAGCTTGCTCCCCACTCGACGCGAGTCACGATTAGCTCGCTTGTCATAAATCTTCCAGAAACGGAGGGTCTCGTCGCCAGCACCGGTCACAACAGTCTGACCGTCCGGGCTCATAGCCAGGTACAGAACACGGAATGTGTGACCGGTCAAGGAAACCACCTGCTCCATGCGCGGGTACTTCCAGATGACGATCTGATTCTGGCTGAAGCCGTGAGTGCTGATGATCTCATCGGAGTTCTTGGACCACGACAGGTTGCAGACTTGGCTGCCCGTGTCCACCTCCTTGATCAGGGAGCCAGTGGATGTGTTCCAGAATTTGATCGTGCGGTCCGCGGTACCGCCGCCCGAAGCAAGTAGATGGTGTTGGTGAGGAGACCAAGCGATGGCCTTGACAGCGGCAGAGTGGTCGGAGAAGCGGTACAGGGGAGTTTCATTTAACTTATCCCATACCATGAGTTTGTTGTCGTTACCACCAGACGCAAGCTGACCGTCCTCCGTATTCCACTTCAAACCACAAACCTCTTGCTTGTGGCCAGATAACCGCCGAAGGTATTGATCAGGGGAGCGAACATCCCGATGATAGATGAGGCGGTCACGGGAGCCGGATGTCAGGATATGGTCGTTCCAGGCCAAAGCACCAACACGGTTGGTGTGGCCCACCATTGTCCGGAGTCGTCGACAATGCTCTGCATCCCAGATCTGTACCAGACCCTTGCCCGTGCCGATTGCAAGATGGGTTCCCCGTTGAATCCAGCTCACACTGGTGACAGTATCGTCCTTGAGCTCGCAGAGCTTAGTAACTCGGCTAGACTGGGAGTTCCACATGTAGACAGAGTTAGCCAGCCCGACACCCAGCACATTGCTGCTGCCCCAGTCAACTAAGTTCAGGTAGAAGTCATCCTGCAGATCAGGTGCATCGAGGACCTTGAAAGGAACCTTGTTGATGTAGCGGGGCTGCTTTCGCGGGGTTCCAAGAATGCGCTGGCTTTCATATCGAATGGGAGAGGTACTGTAGAGTTCAGAGCGGACGTTCAGGTTGGGTGCATGAGCGCTCCGCGGGGTCTTGGACGGAGTGGGATGGCCAGATCCTGGCCGGGTCGGACCGTAGTTGAAGAGGTTCTTGTGTGGAGTTGAAGGGGTGATGCCGGAGAGATTATTGCCCATATTGGGCACAGGAGGTGTGTGCGATCGAGTCTTGTCGTTGATACCATTGCTGAAGCCGAGCAACGGATCCGATGGAAGGGAGGGGATATCAGGTTGAGGAACGGTGTTACCAAAGAGCTCACTGCGCAAGACTCGGGAGAATGTACGATTGGCTTCTTCAACTGTTGGAATGGTCAGCTAATATCTCCTCACGGCGTTTGCACAGGGTATAAAACGAACTCTTCTGGAAATGCAACTCTGCCTGCGGAGCACGCCGCTTGGATTTGGAAGGAGTGGACGGACATCCTTCTTCGCCAAGCAGGCTGTAAGTCGCTTGCAAATCCTGTCCATCCCGATTTGGAATGAATCTTGAAGCTCAGTCAGTCACACGCTCATCGAGACCCGCATCGTCAAGTTCCCCGGGCAGCTCCCGCATTGGGTTTTGGATGAAACTTACCGATCACCATAGACCCGTTGTCTCTTTCGACAAGGACTCATCCCAGGTGTTCTCTCACGCTGGCGCCCTGCCTCTTCGATGTCTTTTAACGCCTTATCCAGCGCCGTTGCATCAACAGGCTCCGATCCCTGCTCGCGATTTCCCAGATTATCCGAATAGAAGATGGTTTTCTTGGGAGGCATGCTCGGTGGTGTCGTGGAAGCCGGAGGCGAGACCATATTTGCAGCTGCCTGTGCGCGAGCAGTCCCTCTGGTCACTCGTCCACCACCACTCACACCCGCCTCTGTGCCCTGAGAGCGATCGCCCATGCTGGCGACAGGTCCTCAGGCTGCAGAAGCAGATTCCGGGATAACCGAAGCGTCCCTCAAGTTTTGCATGCGATAGGAGTACGATTTCGATGAAGCGAAGCAAAGAGCCCTGGAGAGAGAGCGAAGGTGGGAGAGTTGAGAGTGATATTTGAAGGCGGTGGGCGGCTTTGTGATGAGACGAGGAGATTCGGTGACTGATCGGGCGCTTGGACACAGCGGTGGAAGGGACGACCCAGCACTTTAACAGCCCAGACGAGACACCACCGTGATTCAGCGAAACAAAGAGAATGGCATTCAAAGAGCCCGATGGGGGAGGAATGGACTGGAATGTCTCCAAGGGAGGGTGGTCGATGTCTCTGTTGAGCATCCCTCTCGCAAGTCACGCGTCGGGAACGCTAAGCCTATTCGAGTGATGGTCTACAAAGACAACAGCAACTACGTAACTACTGGGACACAAGTTCGCCAATTCGTCTCATGCAGTTAATGGAATGATCTGTCTTTCTGAATGAACTGCTCCACCTGTTGCTCCGCTGCAATTACCCTTATTCTTGATTTGCCCAGTCGTTCTATTTGAGTTCGGTCGGAGACCATTTATTGAATGTTGTGGGGTCGAGGTTTCGTGGATGTTCTTTGTTATGATGGGCGCCACCTTTTCTCTTTCTGCTTGAGTCTCAGAGTTGTTTACATGTTGGATCTGACGCGTGGATCCCTTCTATGAGATGGACCAAGAGTTCCACTCTGACACGGCACTTGCAGAGATCCCAGTGGGGAGAAGAAAGGTCCTGACGCGACCCGTCGCGCTGCACACGCGCCTCGGACGCGAAGAGCTTGGGCCATTGGGTTATGAGGGAAGCACCCTCATTGGAGACCATAGCAACGCTTTCTAACGCTTTATCCTTGCCAATCAATCCAGCCCACACGTTCGGAGAATATGATCAATTCTCATAGTCCAATCATAGACATAAAAGAATGATCCATGGAACATTTTCAGCCTTTGAGGTCTAGAATTTCTGTCAATCAATAGGTACACAATTGCGGTGTATGAAAGTAGTGAATTCATCGCAAGTTTATTACTAGATTTCGAGCTATCAAAGATTAATCATTAGGGTAAGTGCTGGTTATTAGCATACGTAGTAATAGCACCACATTCGTTTGCATACAGTAGCAGACGGTCACTACGGCTACCATCTACACTAGTCGGATTTGCGTTCCAATCGCTCAGTCGGCAACTGATAAAGTCTCCGCCACCCGAAAACCCTGCCACTTTGATCTCTCCACCGTCGGGGTTGACTATGCCTACTGTGCCTAACAAGTCTGCCTTCTCGTTGTCTTCTCTGCGCCACGCTTTCTTTCATCGAGCTTACTATTCCTCTTACCCTAACACCATGGCCTCTAAGCAGCCTGCCAAGGACTTCCTGTCCTTTGTCAACGCCTCCCCCACTCGTATGGTTCTTCCCGAAGCCCGAAACCCACCGGAAGCCTGTTACTGACTAGGGTCTAGCCTTCCACGCTGTTCAGTCTGCCAAGGATCTTTTGGCTAAAGCTGGCTTTGAGGAGATCAAGGTAGGCTCTAGAGCCCCACCTTTCTTCACGGAGTGTCTGGCCGATCTAATACTGTTCCTATAGGAGAAAGATTCCTGGGCAAAGACCTGCAAGCCCGGTGGCAAGTACTTCCTGACTCGCAACACCACCACCCTGATTGCTTTTGCAATTGGAAAGCAATGGCAGGTTTGTAGTTAATCTATCATAGTCCCAGTATATGCCCTCATACTAACCACTAGCCTAGCCCGGTAACTCCATCTCTATGATCGGTGCCCACACCGACTCTCCTGTTCTGCGGGTTAAGCCTGTGAGCAAGAAGAGCGGCGAGGGCTTCATTCAGGTTGGCGTTGAGACCTATGGTGGAGGCCTCTGGCACACTTGTATGATCCATTGACCTCTTCATCATTTGATCAACTACTAATAGTGTTAGGGTTTGACCGTGACCTCGGTGTAGCTGGCCGTGTCATGACCCGTGCCAGTGATGGATCGATCGTGCAGAAGCTGGTTAAGGTTGACCGACCAAGTGTGTTTTCCAGCTCTTAAAGTACATAGTTGAGCTCTGCTAACCTCTAATAGTCCTGCGTATTCCTACTCTGGCCATTCACTTGGACCGCCAGGAAACCTTTGCCTTCAACAAGGAGACGCAATTGTTCCCCATCGCTGGCCTGGTGGCTGCCGAGCTCAACCGCACTGGCGAATCTAAGCCCAGCGGTGATGCTACTAATGATACCGAGAAGGTTGATGACTTCTCTCCTCTCAAGGCTGTTACAGAGCGCCACCACTCCTACTTTGTCGAGCTTGTTGCTTCCGAGGCTGGCGTCAAGCCCGAGGACATTTTGGACTTTGAACTGATTCTGTTCGACACTCAAAAGTCCTGCCTTGGTGGCATGCTTGAGGAGTTCATCTTCTCTCCCCGTCTGGACAACCTGAACAGTTCTTACTGCGCCACCGTCAGTCTCATTGACTCTGTCGCTGATGAGTCCTCCCTGGACAAGGAGTCCTCCATCCGCCTCATTGCCCTGTTCGACCACGAGGAGATTGGTAGCCGTACCGCCCAGGGTGCGGACTCCAATGCTCTGCCCGCCATCATCCGCCGCCTGTCGGTGCTCCCTTCCTCCTCTTCCTCGGATATCGACCTGGCCACTGCCTATGAGCAGACCCTCTCCACCTCCTTCTTGGTCTCTGCCGACATGGCCCACTCCGTTAACCCTAACTACGCCGCCAAGTACGAGCAGGACCACAAGCCCGAGATGAACAAGGGCCCTGTCATCAAGATTAACGCTAACGCTCGCTACGCTACCAATTCTCCGGGTATCGTCCTGCTCCAAGAGGTTGCCCGCAAAGCGGCGGCCGAGAAGGGTGAGCCCATTCCTCTGCAGCTCTTCGTTGTTCGCAATGATTCCAGCTGTGGTAGCACCATCGGCCCTATGCTGTCTGCTGCCCTGGGTGCTCGTACCTTGGATTTGGGTAACCCGCAGTTGAGCATGCACAGTATCCGTGAGACTGGTGGTACTTATGATGTCGCCTATGCGATCCGCCTGTTCACTGGGTTCTTCCAGCACTACTCGGAGCTGTCCAAGACCATCTTTGTGGATTAGACTTCCGTATAAGTACAACGGTAAGAGTTAAATGAAGAAGAATATTGTTGCTCGTGTACTATGGCACCATACAAATATTTATCAGTCAAGTAAACAAATCCTTCCACCTACATCATTCCATAGTGGTAGCTTGTCAGCCACTATCGGCACGTGCCCGGTCCGACCCAAAGCCCGCCCACTCCCCAACTCCACAGCTTCTCTTATCAGACGAATCCCCCCGAACCGCCTGGACACTCGATTGCCGAACCTCGTCCCTGCCCCCATGACCCTCTATGACCGACGTCGATGCCTTTAGGGATGCAGAGCACATCGCCGACGTCTCTGGCATTTCCTTCGAAGATGTGGAGCCCGGATCACCAGCGCTGGCAAGCAATGGCGGCATCCGTAATCAGGATAACGGCCGCGTGAAGAAGCTCCAGTCAGCTGCAAAGGTCGCATTCATTGATCGATTACTGCGCGATCTTGACATCTTGATATATTGCGAATTATCGGCGCTGTATTATATGGAGTGAGTCTTGCTTTTCCTGCGCCCGGAATATGATGTTATGGGGTATTGGAACGTGGGGAGATTCTACCTACCCTTACCGTCTTACTCCCGGAAACACCACCGTCGCCCTGGAGAAATTACCAAGCTAACACCTTCCACTCACGATAGCTGTTCTATCATTCTATTCATCATTCGAGCCGTCGTCCAACTAATATTCTTCACACCCAAAGCGCCACCTTTTGATCCCACGCGCAACCAGCCCTTCGTCGGCGCCATCCTTGGCAGCAACCTGGTCTGCATGATCTTCCATGCCTTCTTCATTCGCCCCGAGGCCGGCGAATCTGAACGTGGATATCTACATGGCGGGATATTCATCGATTTCATAGGACAGAAACCCGTCCCCGTGTTCCGACTACTAGCATTCGATACCCTCATCCTGCTAGTCGATATCATCATGCTGGCATTGATCATTGAGCGGGTGAAGACGGTGGGTTCCAAGGGGCTGGCTTCCTTGGCCAGAAACGGGAGTACAACGACGAATGCAAACGCAGAAACGAATACTACGCAATCGGGACAACAGGATCATGATGCCGAGGAACGCGGGGTACGGAGTAGCGAGGACGCGGGTGATGTTAATGATTCTCGGACCGAGGAGAACACTACAAATACGTCGCCTGTTCCTGAAATTGATGATGATGTATACGATGAACGGACAACGCTGCTGGCGGACCCCGGCGAGGGTGGTACGGGGCCAATCCCGCGAGGTGGACACCCGTTGGACTCGTACGCTACTGGTCAAGCTGTCATTATGGACATGGGCTTTTTCACTACAATACGTGATCAATGGCGACATTCGACCACGCCGGTCCGGCGAGGGGATGGGCGCTATGCACCCTCTCCGCAAGCTGCGACTTTCCTTCGAGAGCGATTGGGGTTGCAAGTTGGAGCTGATGGCCGCATTGTACGTATAGATCAATGACATCTCGAGTATGCATGGTAGTCTTCGTCCTTATGAGAAATGTACTCTATTTTCAATAATCCATAATTTGATGGACTCGACCACTATCGCCTGGTTCTGGTTGCCGATCAATAAATCAAATCAAGTTGTCAAACATGATATAGTTGCCCACTGACGGCATCCATCTGGCTCTCATGTTTGCGCCATCTCCAACCACTCACACGCCAAATGTCACAAAATCCCGAATAGAAAAAAGCTGCCTCAGATCTGAATCGAACCCTCAACCTTCTCCTTCCTATATACTTCACCCTGTTAGTGCATCGCCATCCACGGACACCGAAGAACATCACTGAGTGCCATATCGACGCCGTATATAGTATACAGCACCCCCTTTTCACCTCTAACGCCGTTAAAAAGGGTATTAAAGAATTTTTATAATCTGATATAACAAACTCAAACAAATCTGTATTAGGAAAATAAGATTGCTAGAAAAAATTGAAAAAAAAACCCCCCCCCCCCGCCTAGGGGTGTGCCCGGCCGTCCGTGGAGCTCGAAGCGTCAACACTGGCCCAGTATCTTTTTCTTCTTTTGTTTGCCCAATCCTCCAGGGCACACCAATGGTTCACCAATTTATGGTGGATACCAACTGGGCCATCGGAAGGAGGGGGAGTTGTTTGCTTGACCTGGAAGCCGGTCATAACCTTGCGAGTCTCAGATTGGCTATATTGATTTTTGACATTTTCTTATGCTGTATCGTCCTGGAGAAGAGTATATTGTCTAAATTTCTATCTCCGAGCCATAGAGAAGTGATTTTGAGTATAAAAAGCAGCACTGGTCATGATAATAATACAAATCGAGCAACTCGAACATGGAAATGCTTCCCACGCATGAGAAGGCATAAACCATATCCTTATAGCCATCAAGAGTCCAATCCACCTCTCCCAACACGTTCACAAAACAAAACCTCTAAACAGCCGGCGGCTTCCCCTCCCCTTCACCTCCCTTCTCCTGACTCTGAACCCTCCGATCCAAAATCTCATCCACAATACCCAACTCCAATGCCTCCGCAGCCCCCATAAAGTAATCCCGCTCCATCAACTTCTCAATCTCATCCAGCGACAACTGCTTCTTACCCGTCAAATGGCGCTGGTATATCTGGTTGAGCTGTGCGCGCACACGCAGAATCTCCTTCGCATGGATCGCGATATCGGTCGCTTGCCCGAAGTAACCGCCCGAGGGCTGGTGGATCATGATCGAGCTGTGTGGGAGACAGTATCGTTTTCCGGGTTGGCCGCCGCAGAGCAAAAGGGAGCCCATGGATGCGGCTTGGCCGACGCAGATTGTGCTGACCGGGGAGGCGATGTAGGTCATTGTGTCGTAGATTGCGAGGCCTGGCGGTGGATTATTGTTAGGGATTTGCGCGCGATGGGCTTGGAATGATGCTTGTTTGGGGGCGTACCTGCTGTTACTGAGCCACCGGGGGAATTGATGTATAGATGGATGGGTTTCTGGGGGTTGTCGGCTTCGAGGAAGAGGAGTTGGGCGACGATTGAGGCGGACAAGGTCTCGTCGACTTCGCCGTTAAGACAGATGATGCGCTCCTATTAAACCTGTAAGTAAAGCTCGCAAAGTGATTTGCCTGGTGTGGATATATACCTTGAGAAGCCTTGAAAATATATCATCTGAATCGGGCAGATGGGATGCTAGTTAGCTGGGCTGGTTCATGTTTGAGATCAGTTGCGCCACGTACAGGTGTGCCAGCCACCTCCCTAGACAGTATGTCAGTATAACAGGCCATTATGATACTTCTGCACCTTGATTCAAAAACATACCACCGTCTCCGTCACAAATGGCGTAGGTGTCCATCCCCGCGGAGGCGTGCGATCAAACGAAGGTATTGAGCTCGAGAATGGCCTCGAGCCAAGCGCGGACTGAACACGCGGAATGGAACAGCGAGGGACTGACCGTCCTAGTCGCTGGAGGCTTAATGTGGGCCTCATCTTCAATTGTAGTTCAGCGTGTGCAGCACTTCCCACGAGAGTGCTTTTGTAGGAGGTCGTTAAAAGACGGAGCAGTCCTCGAGGCCGCGAAGGCGGAGCGGAGATCGTGACTGATAAGGATAAGCGGAATCTGTTATCGGCGCTAAGATAATCGCGCGACATTTTTCCTCCAAACTACTATCACTGCTTGCATCTATCCAAACAATGGAGTGCACAAGACGGCAAGTTTCGTATGCGACATGGCGCCTACGGATATTTCGCCAATTACTCGGTCCCTCGCTCGCACCACAGTCCCGCCGCTACCTCTCGGGCTCGCAGATTCGCGACAATGAAGCTCCCTCGAATACAACCACTCCTCCTCCATCCAAGCGCCTACCGCAATCACCCCTTGTCACATCTCCCCGATCCAGCCCTATAAAAGATCGCAAAAGGCTCCCAACCCCAGACGACACATTCGAGCTGAAGAAGAATCCATGGGCGGTAGCACTCGCATCACCAGTGCGGATGTGTTCCGTGACAGGAGCCCGTATACCACGCGACCTACTCGGAGAATGGGGGCTTGTCCGGAAACCAGATACGGAAAATAGCTACTTGCTTCCCGTGGACCTGATCAAGGACTCATTGCAAGCGCGGAAAGAAACCGACTCTTCGGTCCCGGAGAAGGCTCCATACCTTGATCCAGCGACAATCTCTGCCGACACGCCACTGACAGCGAAGGCGATCCGCAACGAGAAACCGGGACAGCAGCTTCTTCTTCGAATGCTCAATTCGCTGCATCTCCTGAAGGGACTGGCAAAGCCATTGTCCAAGAACGCCGGGAAGAGACCTGCCATTTCGAGACTCCTGCCCTTCCGATGGAAACACCCATTGGGCCCGATCACCTCCCGCGTGGAGAAGAGTATACTTTGGAGACCGGACATGGCGGAGTACGTCTTACAGCAGAGGCGCACTGATGTGGTCAAGAAGCTTGAAAAGGCTCGGTGGAGGTATGCGCGCCTGGATATCCCTGGTGGAGTGTGGAGTGTCTTGGATATCCAGGAATCTTCCAATGCTGGTCTTGTGGATGCCCTAGAGCGCCTCGGATCTTTCAATCAGATGGCATCTGGAGCAGTTATTCTGCTTACGCCGTCTGGTAACGGTGAATCAAGGCCAGAGACTGTGTTCAATCCATCCACTCAGAGCCAAGTCCCCGTATTTGACTTGACGACACTTCTGTCTGAATCAGACTTGGCCAAGTTACGTGAAGCGGAGGCTCCGCATTTCCGTAATGCTGCCCTGTTTTTCAGGCCGGATACTCATTTGGGAGTGGAGACCATCCTAGCTCTATGGAAGCTTCAGCGGTTCATGACAGAAACGCCGTCTTGAACACCAGAGAACTTATATTGAACTCATTAGGCTTTTGAGCGGCCCATATTCATACAATCAATAATATCTACAACATTCAGGTTAATTCTAGACGATTTTCCTGCTACGAACGGATGGAGTTTTGTATACAGTACCTATAACTACAATGGCTGGACTGCTACCCGAGAAGTTCAAAGAAATCGAACAGTGGTAGACACCGAGCGATGGCTATTATCTCACCTAGATAGATGCATTCCAGGATTGCAGTCTATCTTAATGACAAGCTTTGGCAGAGTGGAAAAAGAGGAAGGCGGAAGGAAAAGCCAAGCTCATTGAATTCAACAAGAACGATTTGACTGTTTGGTTTGGTGAAGAGCATGATCAGCTGATGAGTATGGTTGGTCTTGCCAAGTTCGACCGTCCAGCCCGAACCGTGGTGCCGCCATCCCAGAGTCTCGCGGCTTCGTGCTCCCACGGGTACTAAAAGAAAGGCAGCAGATATGGATGTGGTTGATCTGACGGGAGACGATTAAGGGCCTGTTCCAAACTTTTGTTCGAACATAATGTAGGATTTAAAAATCAATCGTTGTCACTAAAATAGACACCGTAGAGAGAACTAAGATTGAAACTAGCCTAAGCAGCTAGCTCTCTGCTCTCGATATCCTAGGCTTTGAATGAGGGTCTTTTCATAGGTCCTGAGTCTAGACGGATCATTTCCAGGAATCGTCGATGCCTTGCTACATTAGGTACATTGCCCGTCTTAACATCTAGGGTGTAGAGTATTATTGATATTGTTAGAGTAAATGATAACTTAACATAAATTAAGCTTAAAACTTCACTGGAAGATCAAACTTCTCGTGCCTAGTGCTAATCTTCTTCTGTGGATCAGTGTATCTTAACAGGTTAGACTATTCAGGTAATCGTTTATACCACTTGGTACCCAGCAGTATTGTTACCATTAAGGCATGTGCCAGTCCTAGCGGTTGAGAATTAGAACTTAAACATCCAGTACCGGCGATGTCAGGATATACCTATCCAGTGCTGTGTGTGATACTACTCCGTACATGCCACATGGAGGTGTGCTCCACGGCTCCGCCACAATTGGATCCGACCCACCCTACACGAGGTCCGCAGGGCGCAGTCGGCCTTGACTGAATCACGAGCTATAAGGTTCAAAAATTCACGCACAGTATATGATCATCGTTGTTCTGTCTCCAGTTTAGGAAATACTCGTATCTCCTAGCCACTAGAACATCTACTTATTAAGTTTGTTGCACACTAACTCCTTTCCAGCTCCATTACAGACAAAATTACTATAAATCCAGGTTTCTTCTGTTCCTTTAACAGTCGAAATTCATTCCCACAGCATCGAGAGCACCATTCGATACCTCCTTTAACATCATGGCCCATGAACTAGCCAATACTTCTATATCCAGCGATGAAGACCTCCCATTGCCTACGTCCACTTCACGTCTTTTCCATGTATACAACAGACGGCGCAAGAATGACTACGCCGTTTTAACAGCCGATAAAGCCCCTCTGGCCTACGTGCGATCCTCGTCATTCACCATCGGCAAGCCCGACCTGACATACCACGCGGGTGAAACAGACCAGGCCCCTATCGCCGCTGTCTGCAAATTCATCAACTTCTCGCGGCACTGCAAAGTAGGATTTGGCGATTCAAACGACCCGAATATCATCTGGGAGGACTTGAAACGATACAAATTAAAGAACCACTATCGGATTGAAATGACGCTGGGCATCCGAAAAGCCTTTGTGTGGAAACGAACAAATCATACCCCGATCGGAGAGGATATGCCATCTATGCTAAGCACGAAGAATTTCAAGCTTATCGATGAGCAGACAGAGGAATTGGTTGCAGTATACGTGAATAATGGAGCCAAGAGTTGGGAGAAATGCGGCAAATTTCAAATCAACGTCGACTATGGGGCGCAATTTGATGTTATGGTTTTGATTACAGGATTGTCCTTGTTGGAGAAAGAAAGACGGCGGGAGAGAAGGAATAATTAAGCGCGACCGTAACCCGTTGACCCAACCAATCAAATCGGCGGACAACAGCCTTACTGTGCTTCTGTTTGTATGCATGTGGAATCATGATTCCAGATGGTGGCCCCACAATACGATTCCACATCATAAGTGACCATCGAATTTCAGCTAAAAATTTGACAACATACAGCGAGGACTGCGATTATAAAAGACGGCATCTTGTCCCAGCGAAGTCTTTGAACAATACATCAAAATCTGACACTTCTTGCATTTCCAAAGTCAGCCATCCCCGACACGGAAGTTTCCCAACTATATACATCCACTACAACCATGGAGTCCTGTTTCTTCCAGACCTCGCCTCATTCAGCGATACATGCCCGCATAACCCGCCCTGCTAAGAAAGGCTCCCAGCCGCTGCTGGTATTTTTGCATTACTGGGGTGGCAGCTCGCAAACATGGCACAAACTCACAGACTTCAATTCTTCGACCTCGCTGAGTGCGCTTTACCCAACGATCGCAATTGATCTACGAGGCTGGGGTCAATCTACCGGGCCAGAGAATGACAATGATCAAGCCTATTCTATTACAGAAATGGCTAGCGATGTTGCTACTATCCTGAAGTGTCTTAGCGAAGACAACACTAAACAAGACCTTCTCGAGTATGGATTTCTTCTCGTTGGCCATTCAATGGGCGCAAAGGTCGCACTTGCAACGATCGGGTTATTGTCCAAAGATCTCCAGGAGTTACTTCAAGGACTTGTTCTTGTCGGACCAGCACCTCCAACTGCGCTGAGTCTACCTCCCGACATGAAAGCTCAACAAATACTTGCATACAAATCCGAGGATAGTGTGCGCTGGACGGTGAACAATGTTCTCGCAAATCCTGAGAAGCTTTCTGAGTCTGATATTGATTTGGTGATTCGCGATAGCCTCGTCGGTAATCGGTTCGCGAAGAGCGCTTGGCCTTCATATGGTATGCAGGAGGATATCTCGCCGGCTTCCCGGGAAACTCTAGCTTCTCGGCCTGGTCTGCGAGCTAGTGTGCTTTTGGGAGAGCTTGATGTTGTCGAGACAAAAGAGAGGGTCGAGGCAGAGGTTGTTCATTTCTTACGTGGAAGTGGAGTTGAGGTGTCGCTGACCATTGTGGAGGGAATTAAGCACTTGGTACCGCTGGAAGATCCTGAGTCGATCTACAAGGAGATTCGTCGTTATTGGTGAATTGATATATGGTCTAAATTGCACATAATCTTCAAGTTGTTGATTCCATCTCAAGATCAAAACCCTTCACCTAAAGCGAACAACTTAAATCATAGCAGCTACTCAACATGTGCCGTCTCAGCCTTCTCGCTATCATGGTGCCCTGCTGGAGCACCCTGATCCACCACAGCATCATCAACACCCTTGCCTAAGAATCGTTGCTGTCCAATCTCAGCTAGGCTAACACCCTCTGCCCTGAGACGCTCAAGACGCATCGAGTCCTCTGCCTCCTCGTCCCTTTCTTCCTGTGACATTTCAGGTCCCCAGAATAGGAAGAATAGAATAAAGGCCCAGACAGCACCCATGAAGATAGCAATGACCTTTCCATAATCGAATCTCTTCTTTCCGTGTGCTCCTGGCGGCAGGGGGAACCGCTCTCCAATGATGGACTGAATCGTAGCAGACGCAGAAGAGCCAAGGTTGCCAAGTTGATAAGTCAATCCCACCATCACGGTACGAAGTGCGATCGGCGATAACTCGAGGAGATGGATTGGCATCGGACCCCAAACACCACCAACACAGAACTGCTCAAAGAACACGCTAGCGACTAGTGACATTGATCGAACCATTGTATAGGCTGGGATCAATGCACCACCAATGACACAAACGACCAGCATAGTCAGACGTCGTCCAAAGAACGTGCTGATATAGCCAACGGTACAGCCGCCAAGCAAAGCGCCTATCTGGCCAACAACAGTAATGATCGTAGTGTCTGTGGCGTTCATCCCAACCTGGTCTTTGAGGTAGGTCGGGTAAAAGTCTTGACTACCATGCGAGCAGGAATTATATCCCGTCATCAGGACAACCAAGTAAACGAAGAGAACCCAATTTTCGCGAAGCGCACGACTCGCGTCACGAAGAAAAACTCGTAGTCCTGCGGCTTTGGCGTGGCCATCACCATTGCCGAGTGCATTTGCTCGCGCTTCTCGCTCAGCTTTCATGACCTGGAAATGGTTTGTCTCGGGTAAGCACCATCGGAAGATGATGATTAGGACGGGGGGTCCTGCTCCGAACCAGAACAGACTTCGCCAGCCGTGTGAGGTAGTTGGGACAAGAGCGCGATAGAAAGCTGCTGCGAGGAGGTATCCCATTGCATAGCCCATCTCGAACAGTCCGGAGAGCAAGCCGCGTGCTTCATATGGGAGATCTTCGAGAGCAGTGGCCGCTGCTGGACCAAAGAGACCTATATGATAGAATGGTGAATATCGATCATGCACACTGATCCCTGGTCGAGTGATGCTTGCTTACCTCCCATGGCAATTCCATACAAGGACCGGGCACCCAAAAACTGGGGCAAAGTTGTGCAGAATCCAGATCCTAACTCGAGAATGATGAACAAGCCAAGGTTGATGATCATGGGCCACTTGCGTCCATATCGATCCGAAAGTATACCGAAGATGATTGCGCCAACGGATCGAAGCATGAGGGTCACGGTCATGCCCTATCAAAGAACGAAAATCAGCACATTGTTCATCATAGTTTTCCTATTGCTTATACCCACCCATGACACATCAGAATAAGAGACACCAAAGTCAGCCGCGATTTCAGTGATACACATCGACACCGTAAAGAAATCAAAAGCATCCCAAGTCCAGCCCATGAAGCCCGCAGCGAACATTAGCCATTGGTGAGTAGTCAACTCCCGAAGGATCGCGTAGGGGTTTCTCAATTTGTTCTGAAGCCTGAGGTTATTATATGCAAATCACTTGATCGATCAAGCATTCTATCAAAGAACATACCCGGGGAGGTTTGAGACTCGACACTCGCGTAGCAAAGTAGCGAGAAATTTGTCTGGGGGAGTAGAACCACCCGGCTTCCATATGGTTTCTCATATCGAAAGAGCTTCTGCAGTGATCGCTGGGATCTCTGATCAAAACAAAGCTAGGTATACTGGCAACTATATAGCTTGCTACTGCCGAGGTGCGGTGCTTTGTCCATCTCATTGCCGAAACTCAGCGCAATGATCACTACATTTTCGTGGGGTACTTGATCGGATCCGAAACTCTGAAATACCAATGTTCTCATTTTCTTGAGATACTTGAGATAAACTTGTTCCAAATAAGCCTTCTTCCCCGCTCAAGGGGAACGTGCTTTTCAGGGTCTGGGGATCTTGGAATACGCCATCATACCTAGAGGGTACTATTATGCCCAGAGCATTTGAAGAGTCATTCGCTTCAGAAGTAACAAGGCCAAAGCAGGCATAATCATCAAGGAGTACCATGTTAACCTACATTGTGAGTAGACAGAGTGGAAACTAGCTTTTCAACATTTCAAACAATCGCTATCGGCCGGCAAGATCGATGTTTGACACAGTCCGAAAGCTATTCAGATGGGGCAGGAGCTAAAATTAAGTTATGACCTAGAAATGATATAGCTAGTTCCCCGCATTTTTCTTAAAGCCAAGCCTTATAGTGGCTGGTATTTGCTCCCTACACGGCAGGTGGTTAGCGAGGTCTCGTCACATTAAAGTCAAAGCGGGCATCTGTCTCGCACTCCATGTTCAGATACCCGTGGAGAACTTGGGGTGTTATTGAGGCGTTGGGGTACTGGGGTATCTTTAGTCCCCTGTATATTCCGAGCGTTAGTGCGCGATTCTCGATTGCTGTCTACTCATCTGTTTTGAGTCAATGTATACTAGTTCATCATGCCGACTTCGCACTCAGTCTTTCATAAGCTGTCCCTAGTTCCAAACACAACGCTCGGCTCACATACTACTAACTACAAAAATACCTGATTCCAGCATATACGCGCTGGCCCTGAATCAATGTCTAGGCTCGGTTATGAACCGCGCCATTATCTTGTTGTCCAGCCAAGAATCCGGGGTCTCCATCTAAATGCGGGGGTGGCGCTGACCCAGTGGTCTTTATTCCGATCGCTTCCCCTTTAATACTTCTAGCGCGATGTCATCTTGTCCAATCAAGAAACTTTCAGATAGGTTATATCACAGAACTCCGCGGACTTCAAGTCTCGCGAGTGGACTAGACGAGAATGTCCCGATAGAGTTGCCGAAACCAACTTAGTCGACCAGCCATCTATCAAACTTAGGGATCACGTACAGCACTTCTTAACATGCTACGAAGCCCGTTCTACCTAGCACGATATCATCTTATCCAATCAAGGAATTTCCAGCTAGGCTGTATCACAGAACTCCGCGGGAGATAATTCACCTGTGGCTTGATATTTGAGAATGTTCCGACGGAGCTGCCGAAACTATCCTAGTCGGTCAGCCATGCATCAAACTTAGATATACGTATGTTAGTATACAAGCCAAGCCCGAAGCTCGGCTAAGCAGACAACCTTTAATATCGGCTGGGGTATACTGTTGCATTGCTCCGACTCCGAGGTTTAAGCTACTAGCTTCTGGAGAAAGACGTCGGTCGTACATAGGGGCATGAACTTGGTGATTACGGTTGATTCGGCCGAAAAGCTCTAAACTTACACGCTATAGTTCACTTTCCTATCGATTATTACTTTACTGGGAAAGCCGTACCTATAGTCCCAAGTCATTTAGCTACCCTAGGGCATATTCAACACATCTTATTAGCCTTGCATGATCTCGAGCAATTATGAGAACCCTACAAGGTTAACAGTGAAATTTTTTACTACAAAATCGACGGAGAATATCAGGGTATCATAATCATCCTCATTCTCAAAATAAATGCAATACATAACGCCTTAATGTGTCAGATCCAGCCGAACGCCATTTATGCATCCAGTCAACTTCGTAGTCGATCAATGTCGCCTCTGAAAAGATATCAGGAGATACAAAGATCAACCCATGAAAGGGACCATATGCTTCAACCGAAGAATTGTTTTTTATATCCGTTTCCAGGACTAATTGATCACCCGCGCAGGATATTAGCGATGCGCAGCGCCAAATCCAGCACAGACAAGTGCTCATCAGCACCGTCGACCAGCCGCCTATCCAGCTCTGAGAAGACCATGACGATCTTATTCTTCTGGATATCGGGGATAGCCTCGTTAAAGACAACCCGTCGGTAGAGCTGTTAATGTTAGCACCTGATTCCCAAAAACTCAACCCATGGAAAGAAGCACCAACCTGGCTAACAAGTTGTGTGGCACTCCACCCATCCGCAACAAGATCCGTCACCACCTTAGAAACAGCCTCATACGCCGAACCCGACGCCTTCGGCTGCATAGCCTGTACCAAATTATCCAAAATCCCCTCCGGGATAACACCCGCAATCTCCTCAATAGTCCGCACAGTAATAAGTCCCTCCGCAGAATTCCCCGCATCAGTCATCTCAGCATCATCGTCCGCGTCCTTCGCACCCGCACGCGCAGCACCCACCAATCTCGCCGCACTCTGAAGATAAGTAATAGCACGACGCAAATCACCCTCACCACACCGAATCAACGTATCCACAACCCCATCATCAAGCTTCAGACCCTCCGCGCGCGCAATCTCCGCAACCCGCTCACCGGCCGCGGCATTATCGAGACTCTTAAAGCGGAATTTACTGCATCGACTGGCCAACGGCTCGATAATGCGGGTAACGTAGTTACACACGAGACAGAAACGCGTGATGCGGGAGTACTGCTCCATCGTACGGCGGAGCGCGGCCTGCGCGTCCTGGGTCATACTGTCCGCCTCGTCGAGGATGATGATTTTGAAGGGGGGGCAGGGGTATTGTGCGCGGTAGGCTGCGTCGAGGCCGGTTGGTTGGGAGAGTTGTGCGCGGGCGAAGTTTTTCACTTTTTCACGGACGATGCCGATGCCTCGCTCGTCGGAGGCGTTTAGTTCGAGGATGCGGGAGCGGTAGAGGGCGGGGCCGAAGAGGGATTTGGCCAGGGCGAGGATGGTGGAGGTTTTGCCTGTTCCGGGGGGTCCGTAGAAGAGCATGTGAGGGAGCTGTTGGGTGTAGTGTTAGAATTGAATCGCGACTTAGATAGATTCGGGGTGCATACGTTGGAAGCTTGCAGGGTGCGCTGAAGGACCTTGGTTGTGTGGTCTTGCGCAGCGACATCATCGAGGGTTTTAGGACGACTGATCCAAGTTAGATGAGGTCCTTGCCAATATACGACATTAGGTAAACTTACTATTTTTCAACCCATGGCTGTAGACGGGTTGTATCTTCCTTGCTGTCGCTTGCTTTGGTCTTGGAGCTGCTTGAAGCAGCAAGTGCCGCGGCACGGGCCTTGTTATTGAAGAAAGTGGATGCCATAGTAAAGCCACGCTCGAGGCGAGTACGGCAAGGAGGATTGAGGCTTTGAGGGTTGTCAAGTTGAGTAGTCGGGATCAAGGTGGGAGAGCAGAAGCTCGCGATCAAAGAGACGCGTCTCCACGTGACACGCGCAGCACTTAGTTGTGGGCCAATCAGAAGGCTCAATTATACTTCTTTGGCACAATGTCTACTTTGCTCGTCAAAATGAGAGCATTGGAATTGGCGAGCTTTGTTAAGTGTTTAAGATTGTTGAGTTTGTAATATATACGTTGAAAATGCTTCATTAATGACGTGGACTATCATTACATCAACGTGCGTGAAGAGTCTCTCTAGAGCTCATCCCGCACCACTTCCTCCTCATACATGCGCTTCTTCGGGTTGCGCGGTACTTGATCCTGTCTTTCCATCTCTTCTGGCGAGATATCATCGATATTAGTTCCATCCCACTTTCCATCCTCAACCATACGCCCGATCTTATCAATGATACGATCTTGTTCATCCTCTGTAGGTTTCTCATGATCCCACGCAGCATCACCACTCGGCACAGTTCCCCCGGTCACGGCAGTAGCAGCATGTTGAATAGTCGCAGATATATCGCTAGCAATTGAGCTAGACGCAAGCTCATTCGAGCTCTTTGAGATTCCAACAGCGCCCAGAGCGGCGAAAACAAATCGCATAGCAAACTTGACTGGAAGCCAGACTAGCCACCACATGGGACCGTAGAGAACGCGGCGAAAGATGAGCCATGAGATAGTTCCAACGAGAATATAGAATGCCGTTTCGAGATACCAAGTATCTGACTTTTGAGAGCGGAGAAGAGAATTAGCGAGGCTGCGAGAGTTGGCGAGGAGTGTGTCGAGGCTGCTGTAGGACTCGGATAAAGAGGAGATTGCGGCCGTTGATTGTTCTGATCATACAAGGTTAGAAAGTCCATGTACACAGTTAAAGAAATTGTAGAACTCCACTTACCGAGTGTCTCTTGCGCAAACTGGCTACGAGACAGCTCAGCCTGCATTAAATGGTGTGTTCGGCGCAGAGCAGCAGTCACATCATTCGAAGCATTCAACACCAGATCCTCCTGCGTGAACTTCTCCAACGGACCTCTCTTCTCGGACGAAGCTTGCGACCTCGACAGCAACAACTCGCGTTCCTTGCGCTTCGCAAGCTCAGCGTTCCGCTTAGCCTGTAACTGAGCATTCCGGAAATCTCCTCGAGTCCTATCCAGGATATGAGCACAATAAGACCCCTAAATCCAATCGGATCCTCCAGCGGTTCAAAAACATACCTCTTCAAATCATCCCACAACCGCCCCGCCATCGCAACAACACGCTCCTTCTCAGCCTCCTTCTCCCCGCCATTGACAGCTGATTTCCTCCTCCCGTCTGAACCAGTATCTAGAGCCTCAATGTCCCCGCGCAATAGCTCTAGTTCACCCTCGGCATCTTTCAACTGCGAGTGTATCTCCGCTCCAAGCTCCACTCGCGCCTCGTCACCTTGTCCGATGGAAGCGGTGAAATTGCGTAATCGGTCAACTAGTGGTTGAATCTGGCCGAGTGTGGTAGATAGCTCCTTCAAGCGGGCCTGGAGAACGGCCGCGGTGGACATGGTGGGTTGTAAACCGGGACAGTTAACGGGTGTAGTGCATGTAATGGCGGAGTGGCGGGTATTTTGCAGGATAAAACGTTAGATCTGCAAGAGATGATCCAGTCCAATCACTGCAGAAAACTTCCTCGCTAGGAGCTGTATTATCGAACTGCGCACTTGTGCAAGTACAAGTTGACCAGCTGGCGTGGGCGTCACTGCTCGACATGTTTGCATTTTCGGCAAACATCGGACATCTCACTCGAGCCCGCAACCGCAACTCGGCGGAAACGTTTTGTTCGAACGGACAATTAACCAGTTTACCTCCGCGATTGAGCTATCAAAAGTCAGGATCAGCTCGCTACAATTGAACTCCATTGTACAATCCATTCATTGAGAATACCACCGACTACTACACGCCGAGAGCCACCAACCCACTCCGCCGCAAAAAACTTCGGGGAGCACCAACCATCGCGAATTCAATCAGGTACACAATCACATAAACCCCAACTCCCTCCATTTTCAATACTCCAGTCACTAACTCCTCTCACAGTCAAACCTGCACATCCAAAACGTATACACCTCAAACCGCAACCCCCAATCCAACGACCAAAATGTCCCTCCCAATCCACACAATCACCACCTTCCGCGCAACCTTCAACCCCTTCACGCACTCCTCCCGACCCTGCCGCCTCCTCCTCTCTCTCCTCCGCACACCAGCCACAGCCTCGCCCGCCAGTCCCACCCACATCGACATCAAAGTGACGCAGCTGCCGCGCACCTCGACACAGCAGCCCGTGATGACAGTGGGCTTTAAGGGTGGGAAGGAGGTTACCCTGGAGGTTGGGAAGCGCGGGATGAAGATCGGGGATGTGGTGGAGGAGATTTCGAGGGTTGGAAGGGCTTTGGAGCGGGAGGCTAGTCTTAAGGGTTGAGTTGGAAGGATGGGGCAGGGTTGTATGGCATCGCCGGGCCCTGTTTTTATATGAGTTTTTGGGGCGTGTTACTCTTCCTTACTCTTCCTTGTTGGTTTGTTTTGTATTATACTTTTTGTCTTGATATTTGGTAGTTCTTTTGGCGCGTTGGAATACTCAATTGCATGGTGGTGAGAGGGGTTGATAGTATGTGTGTATGTTGTTGTCCAGTTCTCTGAGAGTACTCTTTTGACTACTCCCTAGGAGTTGATATGCTAGTCTCATGAATATCCGATTTACCCTATACATTTCTTTTGTGTTGCATTCGGTCCGAACATGTCCTATTGTCGGATAAATGCAGGCCAAGCCGTCTTTGGTGGGACACATTACAGTGCACGTTTGGTTGAAAATCTCAATAGAAACCTATACTCCACCATCTAGGTGATAGCAAGCAACTCAAACATTTTTGTTCTGGTATTTTCAACAAGCAAGAGGTGAGACACTTTACACGGCAGCGCCGGAGATGAAGAACCACTTGTCGATGCTGCCATCAATGGGGGCAGGGGCAAGGTTCTCGTGACGGGGGAGGGCAGCGACCTGAGCGGGCTCAGCGCGGTTCTGGTCGAGCTGGGTGTTGGCACTGTAGAAAAAGCAATTAGCGGTGCTCCCCTGAATAATAAGATCAATCTTAGAAGAGTGAGATGGAGAACGTACAGGCTGATGTCGCCACCGTTGCTCTTGCCAGAGATGAGCTTCTCCCAGGCCTCGGAGCACTCCTTGATAACCTCCTCAGCGTACTTCTTGTTCTTGCACTCGCCGGAGAAGGCGAACTGGTTCTCGGGCTTTCCGTCGGGGATCTTGTAGATGCGGAACCACTCGTTGGTGGCACGCATGAGACCGGGCAGGTGACGCTCGACATCCTCAATGTCGTGGAGCTTGGAAGCCAGAGGGTCGTGGACATCAATGACAATGATCTTCCAGTCGGTCTCCTCCTCGTCAATCAGGGCCATAACACCCAGAACCTTGACTTGCTTGACCTGACCAGGGTAGCCGACCAGCTCACCAATCTCGCAGACGTCGAGAGGATCGTTGTCACCCTTGGCCTTGGTCTCGGGGTGGATAGAGTTGGGGTCCTCCCAGGTCTAATCAATTGAGTCAATGGCGGCGTCCTAGCAGATGGTGGGGTATTGTATTGCTGCAGTATGCTGCAATGGGTTGTGTCCACTTACGCGGGGGAAGGCACCGTAGTTCCAGAGGTAACCCTTGTGGGGGAAGCAGTTGCGGACGAAACGGAGCTTGCCCTTCTTGGTGTCCTGCTTGATGGGGTTCAGGAACTCGTCCTTGGAGATCTGGATGTGGGATTCGCAATTAGCATTGTAGTCGAGACAATTGGCGTGATGGGATGGTATGCTGGGCAATTGGCATGTAGGAGAATGGCGATGGGATTGATCGTACCTCCTGCTTAGCGTTGGTCCAGCGGGGGATCTCGACGACCATGTTCAGGATAGTCTGCTCATCGTTGGCGTAGAGAGGAATATCGTGGAAGGGAGAGACGGGAACGCCATCCTTCTCGATGTAAACACGGTGCTCGAGCGTGTAAGGCTGAGCGATCTTGCGAACGGTATACGACATTTTGGGAGGAGAGGAACAGAAATGCCTGGTGAGGAGAGCAGCTCGGGAGAGAGAAGAGGAAGAAGACGTAGTGGGGGGAGAAAAGGAGGACGCAGCAGAGGGAGGGGCTGTCCGAGTGATCCAAGTGGGGGGCGCCAGCGTTGCTGATGTGCGCTGGACTCGGGAGGCGGTGGAGGCAGAAGAAACCGAAAATCCCAGTCGGGCCAAGGGAGAATGGCCCAGAGCCATTGGCTTTGAGGCTTCGATGAGGTGATTAAACCGGTGTTGGGTGGTTGGTTCTTTCTTTTTTTTTGTCCTTGCCAACTACTTGGCCCAATTGACGGGGGACGGTGTGTGTATCCTTGGTAGGTCCAAAACTGGTGGTTCCAGGGGAAACCCGGATTCACTGTGTCTGCCCCTGGGAAAAGAACAAACTCCTTGGTGACTTGTTGAACAGCAGTACTAAGTTATTAATATTCTGGTCGCGGGTCTTTTTCGGCGGGTCCCTCTCCGAGGTCCGGCATTGCGAATGCCAGTCTGACTGTCCGAGAATTGGCATTCCGCCCGAGCAATTATTATTAGACTATGGATCGCTATAGTTGGAGACTGAATCAGAGTATAGGCCTCGTATATCTTGCAATTATTGAATCTTAGTATGCTTATTGCTATCATTATTTGGTTCATGCCTGAGGTCTCGTGCCCCTCCCCCTAGCTACGTATATGGACTGTGACTTGGACCCCTTGGTTGTACCGACGGCGACGTATGTATTCTGCATGTACTCCATACTGTCATCTCCATACTTTCTCGCTCCCTGCAAGTGCTAACCCGCTCTCGGGCTACAATTACTAGTAGCAAGCGTGTCTCAACCATAATTTGCGGTGAAGAGTTGATGCCTGAGGCCTTACTAATTAGCACGTCTACAGTTCGTAGTCAAACAGAACATATGGGATTGACAACAAACTGTAGAGGCATAAATCTTGGGGAAAGATTCAGTGTTGCCAATTGACCTCACAAGCATGATTTGAGAGGAGAGCCACAGTTGACATGAGAATCATAACCAAGTTGAATTTCGGTGTCTGATCCAAATCAAGGCGGAGAATCTGGCATCAATCAGGCATGAACAGGGCATCAAGGCATCAACTTTTTTCTTCTTGATTATCGCCCCCTCCCTATCTTCACGTGACCCCGCGGACTTGGCCGATATTCACCCCAGAAAACTGCGGCGTCGACCATCCAAGAAAAAAAAAACTGAATCTTCTCTCGTCTCCTCCCCCATCCCAGCATGCTATGATCAGATTCCTACGCTCCGCAATGTCTACCCTCGCCGAGTCCGTCTCCACCACCGCCCCGGCCGCAGTGCCGCGCGTCCCCATCCCACCCAAAGGCGTCGACTACCGCGGCAAAGTCGTCCTCGCCCCAATGGTCCGATCAGGCGAACTCCCCTCACGTCTACTCGCCCTACACTACGGCGCCGACCTAGTCTGGGGTCCCGAGACAATCGACCGCTCCCTCATCGGTGCCGAACGTCGCGTGAACCCGCGCAACGGAACCATCGAATTCACCCGCGTCCCCTCCAACGGCGGCCGTGTCGAAAAAGCCCCCAAAGAATCGGTCATTTACCGTCTCGACCCTGTTCGCGAGCAGGGGAAACTCATTTTCCAACTCGGTACTGCGAACCCCGATCTTGCTGTGCAGGCTGCAAAGGTTGTCGCGGGGGATGTTTGGGGCATTGATGTCAACTCCGGCTGTCCCAAGCCGTTCAGTACCAGTGGTGGCATGGGCGCTGCGCTACTACGTACACCCGATAAACTAGTTTCCATTCTGGAGACACTCGTCCGTGAAGTCGGTGAACCATATCAGATCGGCATCTCCGTGAAAATCCGCATCCTGGAGACCCCCGAACTCACCGAAGCCCTCGTCTCCCGCCTCGTCCGAACCGGTATCACAGGTCTAACCGTCCACTGCCGCACAACTCCCATGCGCCCCCGCGAGCGAGCCATCCGTCACCAGCTCCGCATGATCGCCGACATCTGCCACAAGGCCGGCGTGGCATGCGTGATGAACGGTGACGTAACCTCTCGCGACAATGCCCTGCAACTCATGAACGAGTTCGGCGTGGACGGTGCCATGATCGCCGTCTCGGCAGAAGCCAATTCCTCCTGTTTCCGCACTGAGGCAGACGGCGGTCTCGCACCCTGGCGCGACGTGGTCTACCAATACCTCAAATTCTGCATTGAAAGCGAGAACCGCTACGGAAATACAAAGTACCTCCTCAACATGCTGATCCCCGGCAAGTCCAAGGAATTCAAGGACGCCAAGCTGTCAAAGACATACACCGATGTCTGCCGAAGATTGAAATTCGATGATCTCGTGCCCCAGGCGCTTCAACTCGATGAGATCCTCGACCTCACGCATAAACAGGAGTCAGGTGACGGAACAGCAGAAGCAGAACAACCCGTCTCCTCCAAGGCCGTGCAAAACGCCAAGGAGAATAACGAGTCTGCTCGTGCCGCTGGTGGCGGTAACACAAGGCCATCCAAGTCAAACTCCGCAGCAAAACATAATGTTGGTGGTCCCATCCGCACCTCGTCTATCCCACAGCCAGCTAAGCCTGCATCCACATCCGAGCAGGCCCCTACAACTACAGCCTCGACGACCCTTGATCCGTCCGTCCCCGCTGCAGAGGTCCCCCAGCAGTCCGGCGTTGCAGTCTAGACTCTTTTCCAACTCTCCTCAATATCCCCCACTTTGTTTCTCTTGTCTTTCTGCATAGCCTGGTTACTGAACTCCGTCGAGGTCGGTCTGCATTTGGGATGTGATTCCCGAGGTTCTTTTTTCTTGTTTATAGATTCCCCACAAAATACATAGATGATATACAGTGGTACAATGTCCAACCTCTGCTTTTCCAAACTACCTCTTTACTTACTACAGTACTTCAAGTACGCGACAGTCTCTATAAACCCATGACAAACTCGAGTGATCTTCAAAAATTAAATTTTATTTGGTCTAGTCTAACATGCTGATATGCGTTTATGCACCTCTGAACCGAACCGTCGCAAAAGAAAAAGACACCAGCGACATATACAAACCAGAATGCACCCTGATGAAAATGCAAAAGTTTTCTCCCAAAACACCAGAAGCTCAATCCACCCAATTATTCACCACAATCCTTCAAGAAGTGCCTTATTTCTTCTCCTCTGGGTTCTCCTTCTCCATATCGGCAAGAACCATGTTCTCCACCGCCTTCATACCGGCCTCCTCGTTTTGCTTAGAGGCGGCGGCATCATCATCGCCCGCAACGGCCTGGTCCAATGCCAGCTTTGTCTGACCGAGGGCGTAAATTTGCTCCTCGATAGTCTCCCGGGTGACAAAGCGGAAGACCTCGACGTCGCGAGTTTGGCCGACGCGGTGGGCGCGGTTCTCGGCCTGGACATCCTCCTGAGGGTTGAAGGAGGAGTCGAAGATGACGACCTTGTTGGCGCAGGCCAAATTGATACCTGCACCGCCGGCCTTGGTCGAGAGAAGGAAGACGGGGATTTCCACACGCTCGTGGAACGCGTCCAGGATGGACTGGCGGTCTTCGACGTTGGTACGGCCGTCCAGACGCACAAACTCGATGCGCAGGGTCTCGAGGACATTCTCCAGGATGTCCATGACCATGGTGAACTGCGAGAAGATCAAGGTGCGGTCGCCATTGGCGATGAAGCGGGTCAGCAGTTCGCGGAGCTTTTCGACTTTGCCCGAATCCATCCATTCCTCGTTCTTGAGCTTGTATTTGCCAAGTGAGTTCGGGTTGTCAAGACACATGTGATGGCACTCAAAGTCATTGTAAGCCTGCAACTCCTCTTCGATGATGGCCGGGTCGGACATGGCCCACTTCTCTTCTTTCAGACAGCTCTTAGCCATCTTCTTGAGAATGGCACCTGTGTAGTGACGCCGGGCGAGGAGAGGGTGGATGGCGGCTTGGCGGAGCTTCATGAGGATGTTGGCGGATTTCGAGCCAGTCTTCTTGCCGGCAGCGCGGTCCTCAAGAAGCTGGCGGACTTGGTCTTTTTCATGGTCGTAAATCTCCCGCTGGGAAGGCTTCATCTCGCAGTACTCAACATAGGAGTGTTTCTGCGGCAGGTCGATGACTTGGTGCTTCTTCCGGCGCAGGACGAAAGGCTTCAACATGGATTTGGCACGCTCAATACGCTGTGCCGACAAGAGAGTTGAGTGCGATTCGTCAGAGGTCTTTGCCTTGTTGGCAAAGACCGCCTGCAGATCCTCCTTGTGATCTTTGAAGACCCCAGGCAGGATGAAGCCAAGCAAAGATGCCAGCTCTTGCAGGTTGTTCTGCAGCGGAGTACCCGTGAGAAGTAGTCGGAACTGGGCATCGATGCGGATGAGTTTGTCGTACAGAAGAGACTGTGAATTTTTCAACATATGTCCTTCATCGTAGACGCAGACACAGAAATCCATGTCGCGCAGGAACTTCGCATCCACCTTGGCCTTTGCGATCGTGTAGGTGGTGACCACGACATTAATCGAGTCACGCTCCTTTACGAGCTGCTCGCGAATGAAGGCCCGCTCATTCTGATTCGCGTAGTAGGGCGTGACCGAGAGCTTCGGAGAGAAGTTCTTGAACTCGCGAAGCCAGTTCTCGATGGTGGAGGAAGGGACGACAACGAGGTGAGGGCCCTTGATTCCCTTCTCGTAAAGATGCGAGAGGAACGAAATGACCTGACAGGTCTTGCCAAGCCCCATCTCATCTGCAAGGATGCAGCTCATCTTCTTCTCAAACAGCAGCGCCAGCCAGTTCAGACCAACGATCTGGTAATCCTTCATGACCAGGTTCTCGGCCATGATGGCTGGCTGTGAGATGAATCCAGACTGACCATTCGACTGAGGCTTGCGAGATTTGACAACAGGTCGAATCTCATCGTCCGAATCATCTCCAGCAGGCGACTGATGGCTGGAAGAAGGGGTTGCGATCCCCGAATCGTGGGAGCCACCCAGATTCGTGATGTCGAGCTCGTCATCCCCACGCTTGCCGAAGACGTTCACTCCCCACTTCTTCATCTCCTCGGCCACGGGCTTGCCCAGCGCCTCACATTCCGCGACCAGGGCATCGATCGCCAGGTACCCGGTCCACATGTCCAGGCACTTGTCGACGATCTTGTCGCCGACCGGTTTAGGAGCCTTTCGCCCCTTGCCCTTGCCCTTGGGCTTGGCGTTCTCATCGGCCGGGGCACTGACCTCGCGCACCTGGCTCAGGCTGGTGAACGGGCGCTGAGAGGTGATGAGCTCAGCGGTCTCCTCAGGAACCGCGGCGATGTCGGCGAGATCGTGGGGCTTGCAAGTGTTGAAGAATCGCAACACTTTCAACTCCAGGTCGCCAGCAGAGGCATCCTCATCAAGGACATCGGAATCGTCCGAGTCCGACAGCACCGCTTCCGGAGTGAGAGAGGGAGCGCGGCGAGAGCCTTTCAGGAGACGCCCAGGTTTCTTCTTCGGGGGCAAGTCGTCGTCCGAATCAATCACGATGGCATCAGAGAGGGCCGCCGAATCGCGATTTCGTGGGCCGCGCATAAGACGACCACGGGGCTTCACCTCATCTTCATTCTGAGAGGTGGTAGGCAGATGTGAAGCAGCCCATTTGTTTTGAATGGTGCCACGGGCCTTGATCTTCTGCTTGGCCATATGTCCGATGTTTTGGACAGGCTCGGCACTCAACTCGTCATCCGAGGACTCGATCTCAATGGCGGAATTGCGGGCGCCGTTCCCATTTGCCCGGATAGGTTCATTGGCGAGTAGATCCAAGGCCATATCGTAGTTTCCATTGGCCGACATGAGAGCATCCACACACTCTGATACAGACTTTGTTGGCATGACTTTGAGGATGCGCTCCACTTTGACTCGGACTCGGAAATCGGCAATGTCCAGCACGGTCGAGATCTGAGCATTCACAGGTTGAGCGCGGGAAGGAGCACCCTGGCGGAGTTTCTTGGCAACACCCCGAGGAGCGTCGGTCGAGCTCATCTGATCGGCAGAGCGCTTAATACCAGTCGCGGTTGGGTCGTACATGGCAGAGGAAGTGATCTCCTTGAAGCGATCGAAAGAGCCATTCTCAGCGCGAACAGGCGACTCGGCAACTTTTTCAGGGCTTCGAGCGGTTTTCTCAAACATGGCAGGCTTGATGTCGATACGGTTCTCATCATCGTCCGAGGACCCGCCTCGGTAAGTAGGACCGTCATCCATATCGAAGTTTGGAGTTCGTTTCGCAGGGCGGACAGTGGTTACAGGAGGACGGAAGGAAGTGCCAGAGGGAGCCATGAGGGAGCTTAAAAGTCCTCCGCGGGAGGCACGGTGGGCAGGTGGGGAGGCAGCAGGGGCCAAGGGTGAGGAGGCAGCCACCTGAACAATGGTGTTATTCGGACGTGAATAAGGCATGTCGACTAGTTGGGTTGCCTGGGTCAATCGCTGGGACGGGGTGATTGTATGCGCCGGTAAGGTGGCAATCGTTTCGTAGTCACCATTTTCGTCGGGGGTGCCTGGAGCAGGCTTCCTTCCCCTAATGGGAGTATCAGGCACCGAGTCGTCCATGGTTTTGTAGGCAGCGCTTGTCCCCGGGCAGTTGAGGCCCGCCTCCAGTCTGATCTGGTCAACCGCGTTTTCAATCACTTTTTGCTACTTTCGTCAGGAACGTTTTTTCTGCCGGCGGAGACGCGATCCCGACGCGCGCGGGTCACGTGGGTTTAGATTGATTATTGCATTATTGCATTGAGTTTCATTACTTGATTCAATCGTGTCGGATTTGAATTCGGTATGATCAGCTTTGGTAGAGAATTCGATTCAAGGTATCTTCATTGATCAATTAGTTTTTGAATTGATTTGCGCCAAGATTATCATGCGATGTTTGCACTGTGGACCATGTGACCGGAGACGCTTAGTTTGTCTCCGCAATATAAGGTAGCTTAACTTAATCAACCGTGATAACTCCCGGCAGCAAGCTTGAGCTTTCAACCAACACGACACTGGCTGATTTTGGATTCATTTAAAATAGCCTCAAAGTCTATCTAACATCACAAATCTCACATCATGTCCGCCCGCCGTCCCCACGGGCAAAGCTATGCCGATGTCGCCGCGAAGCCTTCCCTAGAGAGCGATTCTGACATCACACCAGCTGTCCCAGCGTACGTGGACTCCCTCAACACCATCCCACTCTAGAGCTCAAGTCATATTCTAACTCTATGAAACTATCAGAGATGTGATCTACAAGCTACTTGCCTTCACAGCCGCCATGGTGTTTGGCCCCATCGGCATTTATTTCTTGACAGTCAACACAATCTTCACAGGTCAGCTTGGGGATAAATTTCTATCGCATACTCAGAGTATTCATGGGAACTGATTTATAGACTAGGAAACTCAACCTTTGCTGGCATTGCCGCTGCCGTTACGGCCAACGTGGTCCTATTCGCGTACATCTACGTTGCGTGGCTAGAAGACCAGGGTGACAAAAAGGAGGCCGACAAGGCCAAATCCAAGAAAGCACAGTAGTGCAATCAAGTCTCGGGGAGTGCGATAGGATAATCCGCTTCAAATGTATTCTGGGTTTATGGCGTTGCAGGTAATGTTAATTGATTGATCGGGCAAATTCAAGGTTGAGTTCAAGACCATTGTTTCCGCCATACAGAGGTTTCAGCTACAAGCAAAATTTGTACTGCTTTTGGATATCATAAGACACATTCCTTGCCTGGCTCCAGCCCAGGCTATTTGACCTCACACATGTACCTCGAGAACCCCCCTTCCATTCTGACAGATGTTAAAGATGCCAAGTCCATGTTGAAAGGGGCCCCATATGCACTCCGGGAGGAAGAAAATAAGAAGAAAAGAGTATTCCCAATGCCCAAATCCCTCCAGCGGAGGACGCCGATATGCTTTGCTCCCACATTGCAGGCTTGACCACAAGTCAAAAATCCGATTCTTGAGGTCCCCCCCGCTCACGCCGGTCGGCGCTTGACAAATTCCTCCAGATCGGCCTTGGTCGCAACGCCGAGCACAAACTTGCGCGTCACGTCGGTTACAACGGCGAATTGCTGCTTCTCACGCTTCTCGCCGTTGGGACCCGTCTCGCTCTCGAAGAACTGCTCGAGCTCCTCCAATGGTGTCTCCATGGTGATCACCTGGTAAATGCCGCGCTTGCGGTTGAAGCGCTGCATGGCCGTAGCGACTGAATCGGTGTCCTTGACGGAGCCATTCTGGAGGGACTCCTTTAACCGGGGAATGCTCAGGTAGCCGAGGAGGGATCGCTTGGCTGCGTCGATCACGGTGAGGTGGGTGTAGTCGCGCTCGTAGGCGGCCATCAGGGCAGCAGAGACGGGGTCATTAGGGGAGACCGACAGGGCGAGAGGAGGATCGAGGTCTTCGACCGTAGCCTGTAATTCGTATTATGAGTACTCCGGACAGCTCTAGACCTTTAAGGAGGGGGGGACTAACCCCGCGGTACTTGTCGGCCCAGGCAGCTTGCGGGGCCGCGGGGGCTGATGTTTGATTTTGGCGAGTGTAGGCCTCGCTGCCCGTTTGGTAGGAAGCCATTGTGTATGTAGAAATGTAGTGACGAGGGTGTTGGGAAGAGTGGGGGAGGATGTTCGATGTTGCTTGACAGTTCTTTTTGAGGAAATTCGGCGCTTTTCCTCTTTTTCGCACGCCAAGACCCGCCGGCCCGATACGTCATTCTTGGGGGTCAGTTTGATCGTCTCAGCCTTGTGAGTCGAGTGATTCCCAGCCTTGTTTGAGCAAAGTCTCAGTCCTATTTATTCCGCGTCACCTCCCATCCTAGGATCTACAACCATTCTTTGAGCTGTGAGACTTGATCGGTTCGTTGCCAATGCCCTCTCCCCCAACCACGTTCGAAGTACATCTCCAATCGCTGTGTCTCCACTTTTAGGGACCCGCATTAACACTGTACATCCTTGGATGAGCGACAGATCAACATGCTGCCGAACTCGATCATCTCGACTTTTGCGGCTCAGCATCCTCTCGGTATGCTGGGCAAGCAACAGTCGCCACTCTCCGATGAATCCCTCCAGTCGGTCTCCAAGAGACGCGAGCCCTTTCCCGCTTGGAGCACTATCGATGATGTGAAGAAGACGGCCGACTCAATTGCCCAAGAAGCCGCTCGCGAGTACAATGTTGCCAGCCACAAGGCACAGGAGAAAGCGGGCAAAATTGAGCTTTGGACTCCCAAGTACTATGCCGCCTGCACTATCGGCGGTTTGCTTGCCTGTGTTAGTATCAACTATGACGGATATACCATTGACAGCCAGAAACTAGATTGCTGATACAGTCTACTCTAGGGCCTCACTCACACGGCAGTGACCCCTCTTGATCTCATCAAATGTCGCCGCCAGGTTGACTCTAAGCTCTACAAGAGTAACATGCAAGCCTTCCACACAATCCGTGCTGCCGAGGGTTTCCGCGGTGTGTTCACCGGTTGGAGTCCCACTTTCTTTGGCTATAGTGTAAGATCAACCACCCAGTGATATAATTCTCGAGAATTCACTAACAAACCCCGATACCAGGCCCAAGGAGCTTTCAAGTATGGCGGATACGAGTATTTCAAGAAATTCTACAGCGACCTCGTCGGACAAGAGCGAGCTGCCGAATGGAAGACTTCTTTGTATCTGGTCGCCAGTGCCTCCGCCGAGCTAATCGCCGACGTCGCCCTCTGCCCCTTCGAGTCTGTCAAGGTGCGCATGCAGACCACCATCCCTCCTGATCTCCGCGGTACTTTCAGTGGCATTTCCTCGGTCGTCGCCAAGGAGGGTGTATCCGGGTAAGTCCCCCACAGAAAAATCGGTTGTCAAAACAAGGTTGTGTTCCTTTGCAGAAGGATATTGACGGGTCTCCACTCAGTCTGTACAAGGGTCTGTACCCACTTTGGGGTCGCCAGATCCCCTACACAATGATGAAGTTTGCCTCGTTTGAGACAATCGTCGAGATGATCTACAAGAACCTGCCTGGCCAGAAATCGGACTACAACAAGGGTGCGCAGACGGCTGTTGCGTTCTCTGCTGGTTACCTGGCTGGTATTCTCTGTGCTGTGGTCTCGCACCCGGCCGATGTGATGGTCAGCAAGTTGAATGCGAACCGTCAAGCTGGTGAGGCCTTTGGTGTTGCGATGAGCCGTATCTATGGTGATATTGGATTCCGGGGTCTGTGGAATGGATTGCCGGTCCGTATTGTGATGATTGGTACCTTGGTGAGTGACTCTCTCGGGCAGTCTTGAAGTGAATGAATGCTAATCGATTGTTGCAGACTGGACTCCAGTGGATGATGTATGGATCAGCTACCCTACCCCCTTGATCTTTTCCCAGTGTTCAGTGCTAACTATTTCTCAGCTACGACTCGTTCAAGATCTTCATGGGACTGCCAACTACCGGCGGTGGCTCTAGCGAGGCCAAGAAGAATTAGGCCTAGTCAAGGGTAATTCTCGTGACAATCCCCCTCTATGACCTCCGGCCATTATTCACTTTTGTTCCTTTGCGTGTCTGATCGGCTCTCGAGGTGGTGGACAGTGATACTAACCAGCACGTGCTTCTCGACATGTGAATATTTTCATTTCTTTCCTGGGTAGCATGTATCATCCAATTTGATCTCATCTTCGATTAACTATTACACGATTCTTACCTTCTTCTATAGTCATAGTTCCTCACTTTCATCACTGCCAAGCATTCGCTATCAGTCACTCGATTTAGTCACCGCACCAACCAATCGCGGGGTCTTATCTTATCAGTCTCGACGTCACCAATCGCAGACGATCACCGTTCCAGCCCAAAAACGTTCTCGACTACCAGATAGACAAGCCTGCCGTGATCACTCTATTCCATAGGTCCATCCTCAGTTACGGTATTCTTCTTTGTAGCCTCAGGCCGCAGATGGCGAGATCAAGAGCCCCGGTTTAATCAACTTCTCTTGTTCCCTCCCGACTCATTCTCGTATTCTACCTCCCCATCGATATTCTATTTCAACCAGCATTTCCTATCCTCCGATAACTCTAACTCTACTCTACTCTTCTACATATCTATCCACCTCAAATTCTCTGTACAATTCACACGAATCATCGATCCGGTAAGCTTAGAAGATCCGATCGCGTACCTGCGTCTGTTATCGCAAGTCCCACCCGGTCCCCGGCTGGTCCCTGTGACATACCCATACCCAGCCCTGTCCAGTCCAGTCCATATCCACCATTTAATACAAACCCCAAGCCCCTAAATTAATCCCAGCTCTTCAAGTGTGATAAGAAAAAAGAAAGCACACATACAATACACCGCCCCTCACCTCGTGCATTTCCCTGTCATTTACCAGTCACCCCCCTCCTCCAAGCTCAAGCGTACACTGCACTCCCCGCACATCCAGAACATACCGTACCTACTCTACTCGATCTTCCAACGTTCAATATGGGTGAACAGGAGCAACCAATGGTCTCCCACGGCCGTGGAGGTAAGCCAGAGAAAGAGAAATAGAAAAGAGAACTCCCATTCTCATGCGCAAATCTAACTAACAACCCCCTTCTATTACCAGGCCAGGGCAACATCGGCCATGATTCTACGCAGTACGCGCATACCCGCCACACTACCGGTTCTTACATCCGCGGTGATGAAGATGATATAACTAACAAATAATGCATTATAGATACGTCGACGGCGAGATCGTTCGCGAGGGTGTCTACGGCGACCAGGGTGATGGCGCATACTCCGCTGGTGTAAGTCAAGTCATCTCATCTCATCTCCCATGTCCCACACCCATCCATCCACCTAGCAATCCTATTCTTCCACCCTATTCCACACGACAGTCAAAACCATGAATCAAACACGACATGTCTAACCCCCTTCTCTTCCTTCCAGCGCGGCGGCGTCGGCAACATCGGATCCCCCCGTGTCCGCCCAACCTCCAAAGTGCCCCACGACGCCGAAATGATCCCGGAGCTGGCGGTGCGCAACTCCTCGGATGAGACTTACCACGTTGGCGTACGTATAATCCTTCCCCTTCGGGACATTCGGTCCGAGAATACTTTGTTAGATTAGGTGTAACTGTAACTGTGACTGTGACTGACAAGATTTGATTCGTGCAGCGCGGCGGCCAGGGTAACGTCCACCTCGACGATGCAACCCGCAAGGACAAGGAGAAGAAGAAGGGTCCTGCGCATGAGGGTCTTGCGGATAAATTGAAGCATAAGCTTATGGGGCGGAAGTAGAGATGGAGTTGATTCTGATCTAGTCTGAGCTGGTCTGGTCTCTACTTGTGCTTGAAGAGAAGTGTGGATCGGATCTAGTCTCCTTTGTGCTAGGGGAGATTGGATTCGTTCGAGGATTGGACGGGGAGAAGAAGTGGTTGGTCTTGCGATTCTGATTCCCATTTTGCTTTGCTTTGATTCGATTGAGTAATAGTCGTGAGAGCTCTCTTAGAGGGTGGTGGAAGAGGTTTGATTTTAATGATATATTGATATTGACTGGAATACGCTTCCCCTGCTACCGGGGCTGTAACTAGTGTCGTATCTTATACAACTAGAACAACCTAACTAAAGAAGAAACGAGATAGAATCGATCTTGCAATGGACAGTGCCAAGTATATTCAGACCATGGTCCTGCGGCGCAAAAGAGTTAAAAACAGCTATACATGTGCATAAAAAGATCATAAAGTAACAGTTCCAGGTGAGACCTCGAGAAATCAAATCAAAAACGTGCTAGAACCTGAAACCCCCAATATCCCATATCCCATAATAAATCCCATATATCATGACCTCGTAAAGCAGGAACTCGAAAGCAAAATTAGCACAATCCAATCCAACAAGCAGAGAGCGAATAGAAAAAAAGTCATGACGAATCAAAAAGGAAAAAACCATGATAAAACGTTGAAGAATGTAGCCGCAAATCCCAAATCGTGGTGTGGTACATCCATGCACACAAGGTTGGAAACCTGATAGTACAATATCATGATCATAGAATGAGACAAGAAAGACCAACAGGAACGGAAAATACCACGTAAACGCCAGGCCTAGTCAGGGAATAGATGAATAGATGAATCGATGAACGGAATGGATAAATGGTGGTACATCTTTCCTCGAAGCGAAAGATCTCGAGAGTGGAGTCGGAGCAAGAAATAAGAGTAACCAGCCAGCAGAGCAGAGCAGAATAAACCATGTTCTATCCCTGTCTAACCCTTGCTAAACCGCTTCTTAAACCAACTCTTCCTCTTCTCCCCATTAGCCTGTGCCTGCGCCTGCGCCTTAACATTCGCCGTCGGAGTCTTCCTTAGATGGCCATTAGCAGGTGCCGCGCCATTCCATCCGGGATCTGCGACGGCCGCAGGCGCAGAGGGGAGATTCTTCCCATAACCGTTCATATTCGGGTTCCCGCCGTAACCATACTCGGCTTGGGCGCGTTCATCGAGTCGCTGTTGCTGCAGAGCCTGCTGCTGTAATTGATCCATGGAACTGTTGAGACTACTCGGGTCTGTGGATTGGCCGTAGGAATCGGTGTAGCCTGAGCCTGAGCCGGCGGTGACATTGTCGTAGGACTGCTGGTAGTTTTGCTGCTGGTAGGCGTACTGTCCGCCATTGCCGTTGGCATAGCCGCCCTGGTCTGAGGGCATACGTGGGTTATGGCGCGGTCGCCGACCGTTGCCGTTGCCGTTGCCGTTGCCGCTTTGGTTGTAGGGATAGTAGTTATCGGGGGCCTGGCTGGAACCGCCGTAGGCATCGATCATGCTGTCCGGGCGGGATTGGGCGTTGCGTCCGTAACCGTTCTGGTCGTATCCGCGAGTTGAGTAGCCATTATGTTGTTGTTGGCCTGTATGCGCTTGTTAGTGGGCAGTTCAGGTAGGAAACTCCATTATCCAAGGAGAGTAGATTCAATCTTTCCTACCTCCGTAGTAACTTGTCCGACGACTGTAATCGCCCATCTGCGACGCCGCATCATCTGCTGGTCATTGATCAGAATTGCAATCCTTACGCGGAGGCACAGAGACGAACGAACCTGTGCGGGCGTACGAGACGGGGCGCGTACTGGTGTATGTGCCGTAGATGGCTGCTTCAAAAGAGCGGATAGTATCCAGCGGGCGCTCGAAACGTGGGCGGGTGGGGTTTGACCAGTCGGGATCGGCTGTTTCAACGCAAGGAGGGTCAGTGTTGATCCATTGCAGTCGATCTAACGGCCCAGGAATGTGTCAGGGGAAAGGAGGGTACGCACTGATAGGATTGCCATATTGATCCTTATGCTCTATTGCGCGGAGAGAGCCCATATTGGACTTCTCCAGAGCAACCGCCACTATAAGATGTGTCAGTCAAGATTAAATGATAATGCGACCGCGCGGTGCGGGCCCACGTGGGGACAAGAGAGTATTGATCTCGAGAGGGGCGCATTGCGAACGTACTGGGCTGCAATTCATTCATTGCGACCGTGGGATCTGCCTTGGTATGTAAACTGCGTCGGGCCTTCTCCTGAGAGGACTCGGAGAGATGAGATTTATGGCCGGAAGTGTTGGTTTTATGGGAATTCTCGGATTTGACGCTGAATCCACGACTCCGGCGAGGAGAAGTGGACGATTGTTGGGGGCCTGCCATCTTAATAGAAAAAAGCAGGATGGATCCAGTTTTTTTTTTTGCTTTAGCGTCCGCGATTCAAGGCAGCTGGGGCGGGTTCTGAAACGGTTGTGATCTACCCAGAGCTTCGTGCTTTGGCGGCCGTTGTGGAGCGATTGTAAAGGGTGGGAACTGCCAAGGCGATCACAGCGTGGAGGTAACCCGGCGAAGGTTAGATAGATTCAATGAAGACTGAGACACTGAAAGCTGCCCGAGCGTGGTGGTGGAGTAGGAATCTGTGTGATAGATCGAGGGGATGTCAAGAGAGAGAGGTGATGAGTTGGACGACGAAGAAGCAAAAGGCGAGAGGCTGGGAGGAGAGAAAGTCGGTGGGTGGTGGTGGTGGTGGTGAGATGTACAGTACTACTGTTAGTGTAGACGGCAGTAGATAAAAGAGGGTCAGAGAACGATCGGTGGAGAAAAGTCGTGAGAGATGGGATATGCCAGGGCGATCGGTTTTAAAAGAAGAATCCCATCCCATGCCGGCCATATGCGAAATGTTTAGGCCGAGAATAATTTTCTGGTTGACGACACAAGCCACGCAATGCCTGGGACAGGCAGAAACTCAGTCCCTGTGAGATCCGCGGCAATGTTCGGTGGCGTCGTGGGGCAGTTGTACAGGTAGGAATGAGTATCTATACAGTATCTAGAGATATTTGACTCGGTCAAGTGTATAGACTATGGACTAGTAAAATAGTCCTCATCATCTATCTCTTCTATTCACTATTCTTCCTCTCTCTCGCATATCACACAATTAGTTTATGAGTTCCTGTCCAGCCCAGTGCCTGGAACCACCAAACGAGCCGTGGTACACAGCCCGTGGGATTGCGTGGACGCGATTGGTGGTGTTCTTCCCAAGTTCCCAGTCTAGGGTAATGAACAATTGACTCAGTGAACTGTGAACAGTCTAAAGTGCATTAGTGGTAGGCACAGTAACATAGTGGACATAGTTCCCCACCCTATCTAAGCGGGAAAGTATTAATAGCTTAATAGCCAACATGACAATGTGGTTATGAACTGATATATGCGCGTGCTGAAACGAACTCCGTCAGGGACTTGGGCCGACCAGGCCCAATAGTCTATCTATGCAGATTTACCAATTCAATAATCCTTTACATATCAACCTAATCACACATCATACATAAACACCTATATCCATCCTAGGAATATACCATATAACGTATATACCAGTCAACGCATCACCACCTATTGTTCCCCCCTCCAATCTGAGACATCCCACCACCCCAATTCCAGCGATCAGACCCGGGGGTACCACTACCAGAGCCATTCACACTCCCCCTCGAAATACTAGTCAACGCCTCCTTCCCGGATTCTGTCCTAAAGTAAAACAAAAAACAAGAGTCACCTAGTCAGCCTAAAACTGCCCTTCTTCCTAACTCTTCCGTCTTTCCTGGCGGGAATTGATTTCTTGAAATTCTCCCGCGTGTGATGGGCATCCGGTGCCTTCCAATTGGCTGGTTTGTGAGGGATGTGCTGTCGCAAAACAAAGGGTGCATTATTGATTACTAGGGTACATTCGCAAGGTATATCAGGTATGATGCATAATTTAATTCTATCACAGGTCTGATTGTGGTGGTTCAATTGGTTTAAACGCAGCCACGGGGTGGGATCGGCCTCCGAAGGAGCCAAGATATATCACCGATCTGGATACCCAACATACTATTCCGCTTACTGGTTGAGGATGCCTATTTCCCTGAAAGTCATAGTTTATTGGCCAATGGTTGCTTGGGCCGAGGATTTAATATTGTCTTTGCTACTATTAGTGCCCAAATACCTGCTTTTGATATTGTAGAATCATCCCCAGGCACCAAACATAAAGGGTAATATGCTTCAGGTTGAGGAAACTCCTTTGATGCGTAGTAGTCACATTGAGATACATGACTCTACTCCTTCACTTGAGATACACATCTTTTCCAATTGAGACGACCCGACCGGCTGGAAAGGTGGAATGGATGTAAAATTCACCAAGTACCAGACCTAGAAGCACTTCAGATAAGGTTGCTGCTGCTGCTTGGAAGAAAAATCCATAAGCGACCTAGTGGTGGTTGGTATGCGCAGCCCAGGTCAAGGCTACAGACCGGGAATCAAAACCATGAAAAAATATATCTCAAATCTCAAGTGCGAGTACCTGGATTCATAACAATAAACACAGACACCCAACCCTGACTGCTACATTATGTGCTGGGCGGAATGGACCCTTCCAATTTGCGCCACCCGCACAGGGCTGTCCTCGATGCCACAAATGGATGGAAGTGGGGACTGTCTAGATCTCGGCAGTTACTCTCCACAAAGAACTCAATATCAAATGAGAAAAGCAAGCAGAAACAAAGATATCACAAATCACGACTACGGGGCATTGGCGCACGGGCAAATTACTCTATTCATCCACAGAATTGGACCCGGACAAAGTCATACAAGCCGGATATTCGCTGGCGCATTTGGGTGTTCGAGTCGCATTGGGTCAGGTCGAGTCGTTGATAGTCTTTCTTCTCGTAGAGTTGTTCATCCAAACATGCTGTGGTGGAGTAGCCAGAGCAAAATAATGCAATTCGTCTATCACATAGGAAAAACAAAGAGCGGACAGAACGGGCCCCGGCGCACGCAGAAAGGAAACCTCGAACTCGATTGGGACCTGGAAGACGGGCGTTGATGGGCAGGAATGGGTGGTATGAGAGATTTGGTGTGGTCAGAGCGTCAGATATACGCGATGGGAGAAAAGGAGGGGGGATTGAGAGATGAGTAAGATGACGCCGAAGGCCATAGTATCGGACCAAGAAAAACACAGAACACAAGAAGATAAACGAGAAGAGACGCAAAGAGGGAGGGAGAGAAACGGAGCCAGACCGATATCATGCCCTGCAATTAAGGAATTATGTGGAATAATACCACAATTTCCCCATATTGCAAAACACAACGCAGTCAAAAAACACCCTATTCCCCTCCACATCCCCCTTGCGCTCTTTCATCCCAGACAGTGAACGTTGTTAAATTTTTTTGATTCGTAGGGCTGTGATAAGTGGCCCTGCCTTCTCCCACGAATAAAACGTTATCAAACCGCCAACTCCCATCACCTTGCCATCAAACATCCGGCTTCGTTCCGTCTCGACTTTTTTAAAATTCCATTTTGCCTGACACCGAAGTTCCGTCTGCGCGCAGAAAGGATCGGGGGAATTCGCCCACTAGATACAACATAGAGAAGCCGTTTAGATGTTGGAGGGGTAGAGCATGATGCGGACGGTGGCACCGAAGGACTTGGGGGGGAGGTTGTTGCGGAACTTGGCGCGCACAACACCGGAGTTGCCTGAACAGAAAAAGTGTTAGTGACTGGATTGGGAAACCGAGTCATGCAGTCATGCTGCTCGGCGTAGAAATTTGATGCAGAGAGACAGATGCTGCCGTCTCTCATCGTAGTCGATGCGTACCGTGGGGGCGGGTGACCTTGCCCCAGATCACCCGAATGTTGGAGCCGCGGACCTCACGCTTGGCCCGGTAAACGAAAGCGACCTTCTTGCCGAGGTAGAAGCTGGCGGCCTTGGAGTCCTCAACGCCCTCAATCTGGACCAGACTGGTGTTGGGGTTGGTGTTACGCTTTCCACGCTGGTAGCTCAAGTGGCGACCCCTGTGAACAAATCCGTATTAGAATGCTGGTTCTCATCGACGGTGATGTGTTTCCGATAATCCGAATGTTGATTCCTCCCATGTGTTGTGTGATCCTTTTGTGTTGAATAAATCGACCGAGATCCCCATTTTCGACATGTAGATTGGATTGTGTGCAAACGCGATGACGGCGGGTATAGTGATAACTTACTTGACGTAGACTATAAGGAAAGGATATCTGTTAGCATGGCAAGTTCAAATAATATTCACAGTTGATGTGTGCCCCGATGCGCCGTGTCTCGATTCCCGTCGCGATTCCCTCATCTCCAAACCTCGACTTGGACACGGCGATCGATAACGGGCGTTTGGGTTCTCTCCGGGGTGAAGCACTCACGTCGGTGTCCCTGTTCCGAAGGCATTGTGACGGCTTTTCTCTGAGCAGCGGGCAAGGATAACAAGTCGAAGGAATGACCCGCAAGAGATCAGAAGTCGTTGCCGGTTGTCGTGGATGTCGTCGCTGATAGAGTCGAGCGCACAATCAAATTGGGAGGTGTGGTGGCCGCTTTCGCCCTAATCCCAATCGGGACCTTAGCGACAGGGTAAGCGAGGTCCCGTGATGGAGACGCTAGTCCCGATAAAGGTGACCGGGAAAAATAGATGTTCCGGGAACCCAACTCAAGTCACATGGAGATATCGTTCCTTATCCTTATCATGCTTATCGTTCCGATCAAGTCATCTGACTCTTCCTTCGATCACATCATCTCTCCACCGCCTCGGCCACCGTGACTTTCCTGCCAGCCGGGCGTCTGTCCTCCGAACGGTCCAACACAACTGTAATGGCCGGAGGCCCGGAGTGACATGGCTGGACCCCGGCTGGCGCATTCTGGCTGACAAACTTCACCATGACGTTGCTGCGCTGCGCTTAAACACTTCCTTTTGATGGCTCCCGAGGTCCCGGTCACGTCGGTCTTTGACCTTACCTTTCGGCACGTTGCTCGGTCTTGTTCGAAGGGGACATGGGGAATTGGCTTTTTTGATTAGCTGATCTGGATAAGTTTGAACATGATAATTGATAATTGTTTGTTACGAACCACTTGTAAAGTATCGACCAAGTACAGTAGTACTGCTACTGGAAAATCCCCAATTCACGTCCCCGTGCCGGATACATCTCCGGTGCAGTACAGACCGAGCTTCTTAATTAGGAAACCTACTGTAGATATTCTCCCCTCAATCCCTGCCCCACCATCTGGAAAGTCGGGATCTCTGTGACCCTGCAAGAGTCTATGGGATGATTTCCCACAGATCTTTCAAGGTGGATTCTCTTCCATACGACTCGAATCATTCGAACCTTCATTATTACAACGGGTGTATGAAGACCTGACATGCTTTTGACAAGTACCGTATCTCATTGGATAGGCAAACCTTGATTTTGATACGCCTAATCATCGTCTCCGCGGATCTATAGCTGGTGACTAATGTGAAAAGTACAGCAAACCATTATTATCGTAACTTCGTAAAGACACTTTTCAACGGTTAATATGCTCCGAATCCGGCATACGCTGGCCCGAATGGCTCGAGGGGCCCGGAGTAAGTGCGACGGGAAAATAGAATCCGTCTGGTATGAGAGATGACAAATGTGCCGATCGCTCCTCCACGATTTCGGTCACCGGTAGCATTCAAGGGCCTTATCAAGGTACAATACCAGAATTATCTAAAGTACGGGTCCTCGTATCGAGCTGTACGGGGTATTGAATGAATAATGGATGATTGATCATTATTTACTCCTGTTCTATGCTTAGATTGGTTGTTACTGGCTACTCTATTCTGTACTTTGTACAACTTCGTATATCTGCCATGCTTGGTAGTGGGTAGCTTCGGTAAAAAGCGATCAGCTGCCCAGTAGGTTCTTGTCTAGACTTGGTGCAGCTGTGACACTCTGCAACCCTGCCTTTCGTCCTCCAGGCTCCTGCATCTCATCAGCGCATCTCATCGAAATAGCTCATGCAGTTGTATTGCCGAAAGAAGCTCCACTATTTAGTCGTCTCTGCAGCCTCTCTGACGGCAAAGCCAGGATACTTAGTAAAGTAATGGGTAAGATTACTTTTTGTTCCTTATGTAATTCTTAAATCAAATTATGTGATGTATTTTCCCCGTACCTCCTCGATGGTACCTATACAAACTCCCATGGTACTATGTAGTAGTTTGGCCACGTACTCCACAGCTGCTTTCAGGCTGTTTTCTGTGTCATGGTTTTACCTGTAGCGATGGCTTATCAGATGACCTACCTCCAGCAGAGTGATAGGACTAAACTGTATTCCTTTTGCTTTCCAGAACAACCAGGGGCTTCGATTGGAACCGACCAAGGGGGCCTTTGCGAGGGGCTGGATTAGCGTAGGCTCATGTTGCACCAAACCTGAGGGGGAGCATCCCTTCCAGCGTAAGCCGTACCAACGCGGGGTGAGGGTCAGCTGGAACGATAGAAATTGGCTAAGCTCTCGTCCAAATGGAAATCGAAAGAATTGCTGGAAATAAGTAAGAAAATAAGGCCGTGATGACTATGGAGATCCGGAGTTAAGTGGAAGCAAGGACGGAGTTGTATAGTAGAGACGGGACGGGTGATGTTCTCCTGGGGGAAGAAGGTCAAACGTGCAATTCCGCCTATAAGTGCAGACTGATGGTTTATATAAGATTCGAGAAATAGTTACTCTAGCATTGGTACAAGTTCAAGTTCAGTTAAACCAAAATAATAATAGTAATATCTCCTACATTTCGAAGACCAATTTATCCACTGGAAAGATAAATGACCGAGGAGTAAAACGATCGAAACCATAAATTACCACCGGGCTACACTCCTCCAGCCCCACCGAAACGAGCTGCGAAAAGAAGACAAGACTTGTCCATTAAAAAAGTACTCCGCCGGATCCTGTTGGAATTGCTCTCTCCCTCTTTCCCAACAACTCTTTTCCTCCTAATTAAAATCTTCCTCCTCTATTTCTTACTCTTGCTCCTTCCATCCCCTTTGTATATTTGCTGTTGTTGCACAAAAAGAATGGCCAGTATGATCAACAAGGGCGACGAGCGTCAGAATGCTGGGTGAGTTTTTCTTAGTTCCTCGTCTCTGACATCACCTTCCCTCCCCTCCGGCAGCGGAAGCGCGCCGCCAACTTCACCTCAACACCTACTCTTCTGCTCCGTGACCTCCGACAATCCCCAGTTGATCAAGCGCGTATCGTGTCACTTTGCTCGATCGCTTTCATTTACTTCATTCGAGTCAATTTGGGATCGCATTGTTCACTGCCCCGCGGATATCCTTTTCTATCCCACCCCCCGCCACAGCCCCTCCGTGCAGCTCGTTTTTTAAGACAGATTTTGCCGTTGTCAACTCGGATCCCCCAACATTCCCCAACTGACAATGTCTTTCCATTCCAGCACCATCGAGTTGAAGGATGACACTGTCATCGTGGTGCTCGGTGCCTCGGGCGATCTTGCTAAGAAGAAGACGGTTCGTGCTTCCCTTGAATTTACACCCCGATGACTCCCTCGGGGTGCTCTCTCAGATCCTCAAGCTAACCTGCTGGCACAGTTCCCCGCACTCTTCGGTCTTGTATGTGATGGAAATCAGCTCAGAGATTACGAAATCCGACAGCTTCCCACTAACACAATCTTTCTAGTTCCGCAACAAATTCCTCCCCAAGGACATTAAGATCGTCGGATATGCGCGGACGAAGATGGACCATGACGAATACCTCAAGCGTGTGCGCTCGTATATCAAGGTTCCCACAAAGGAGATTGAGGAGCAATTAGATCAGTTCTGCCAGCTGTGCTCTTACGTGTCCGGCCAATACGACCAGGATGACTCGTTCATCAACCTCAACAAGCACCTCGAGGAGGTGGAGAAGGGCCGCCAATCAAAGGAGCAGAACCGCGTCTTCTACATGGCGCTTCCACCCAGTGTCTTCACCACCGTCTCAGAGCAATTGAAGCGCAACTGCTACCCCAAGTCCGGTCTCGCTCGCATTATCGTGAGTCACTAATCTAGCACACTTTTTTTAACCGAGGCAAGAGCTCCGCTAATCACCCCGCGCCCCACGTCACAGGTCGAGAAGCCCTTCGGCAAGGACCTTCAGAGCTCGCGCGACCTGCAGAAGGCCCTGGAACCCAACTGGAAGGAGGAGGAGATCTTCCGTATTGATCATTACCTGGGTAAGGAGATGGTCAAGAACATTCTCATTCTGCGGTTCGGCAATGAGTTCTTCAACGCGACATGGAACCGTCACCACATTGATAACGTTCAGGTATGGCCAGACACAGCAATTGTTGCGATTTTGCGGTGATAATCAATTCTGACCTGGATTTCTTGGATAGATCACATTTAAGGAGCCCTTCGGTACCGAGGGTCGTGGAGGTTACTTCGACGAGTTTGGCATCATCCGTGATGTCATGCAGAACCACTTGTTGCAGGTGCTGACCCTGCTCGCTATGGAGCGCCCCATCTCCTTCTCCTCGGAGGACATCCGTGACGAGAAGGTCCGTGTTCTGCGCGCGATGGATGCCATTGAGCCCAAGAACGTGATCATCGGACAGTACGGCCGGTCGCTCGACGGCAGCAAGCCCGGTTACCTGGAGGACGACACTGTGCCCAAGGAGTCGCGCTGCCCCACCTTCTGCGCTCTGGTCGCCTACATTAAGAACGAGCGTTGGGATGGTGTTCCCTTCATCCTGAAGGCCGGCAAGGGTATGTATCCGTCTGGATTTGTAATTAACCGTTGATTCTAATTTTTCTTTTCCAGCCCTCAACGAGCAGAAGACTGAGGTCCGCATCCAGTTCAAGGATGTGACCTCTGGTATCTTCAAGGATATCCCCCGCAACGAGCTGGTCATTCGTGTTCAGCCCAACGAGTCGGTTTATATCAAGATGAACTCCAAGCTGCCCGGTCTGTCCATGCAGACGGTGGTTACCGAGCTGGACTTGACCTACCGCCGCCGCTTCTCTGACCTCAAGATCCCCGAGGCCTATGAGTCCCTGATCTTGGACGCCTTCAAGGGCGACCACTCCAACTTTGTGCGCGACGACGAGTTGGATGCCTCGTGGCGCATCTTCACTCCTCTCCTGCACTACCTCGACGATAACAAGGAGATCATCCCCATGGAGTACCCATACGGTATGATACAGCATCCGCCGTCTACAATTCGCCCTTTCATTCATTGTACTAATCATTCTCTCCCTGCAGGCTCCCGTGGCCCCGCCGTCCTCGACGACTTCACTGCCTCCTACGGCTACAAGTTCAGCGACGCCGCTGGCTACCAGTGGCCAGTGACCACATCCGCTCCCAACCGACTTTAGGGACTTGGCGGGCGAATAGGCATTAGCGCTGTTTACGACGATATGGGACGTGGGATTTACGAAGGCGAACAAAATCCATTTATTTCTTTTTTCTTCATGAAGCTTGTTTTTCCTTATGTTTGTTCTGGTTTTTCTTTTTTCTCTCTATCTCTTCCACAACTTCACCCCTCTTCTACCGACTGGCTTGCCCTCAGATCCGCAGAGATCCTGGGGTTGTCTAGTCAGCTGTGGTTATAACGGGCTTGAAATGTGCTTTGGGAATCTCAATACCGGGTCCCACTGCGTCGATTCGGCAACCTAGAGGAAGGTTTCGGCCTCGCAATGCTATGAAAAGAATATTTATTTTATGAGCTGTGTGTCCTACTCAACCACATAAAGATTCAGATAGGAATCTGAAAGATTCAACAAAGAGCATTGTCACAATGTTTGATGAGGAGTCCAAACGCCTGTTACCTAGTAGAGCGTAATTATTGATGCAATGATATTTACCTTCTGGGAGAGCCCGCAGAAGTCTTTGTTTGCCAATACCAGCGGCCGCCCTATAAAATGGATCCCCTTCTCCTCACTCTTCAACATTGATCCACTAACCTTATACTCCTTCTCTCCTTCCTCATATTCCTCACCTATACCCAACTCCGACACATACGTCGCGAAACCTGAAGGCTTGACTATCGAGGAACTACATCCAGCCCAGTACACTCTTCACTTCACTGAATCCTAGCCACACAGGATGGACCCAAAGTCGTTGCCCTGGTTGATGCTTCTCTCAATATCGTCGCTCGAGGAGGATTGAAACTATGGAGAAATGAAATAATCCTGTGGTATTTGAAGACCAAGTTCACTCTACCAGCCCCCGCCCCCTCCATACCCTGCGTTCCGGGTATCAACATGGCCACACACGCCACCTCTTATTTCATATATTTTATATCCACTCTTTTCTTCTTCAGCGCATCAAAACCCTGACACTGCAAGCTTCGGTGCTTATCCCGGCTCCTAGAGAACTGGACGAGCTTGATGCCGTGAGTGACCTTCTTTACATCTTCCCTCAGCAGTCAAGCCGGTCTATTATCCAACTTAACTGGCCATGGAAGAACTCCAACCACGGTGAAAAAATAGCAGACGACCCTCATCCAAACAGCACGAGCAATATGCCGACCTGGGAATCGTTTCATTTCCCCTTCCCCTTTTCATGCCGGACCTGTTGATGGAGGGAAACCACACATTCTCTTTATCAGGTTGTGAGGGCAATGAGCACGAAATCAGCAGTCGAGGTTCATACATATCTGGCCGAGGGATGATACTTTCACATGAACCTTCGGGATATGTAAGTAACGTCGGATATCTCACACTTTTGAAAACCTTCTAATTACATTCGCTCTACTTTCGACGGGGGCCGAAAGTATCTGGCCAGCTTAGATACGCGAAGCCAATGTTGTCAATTGTTCCTTATGATAACCTCAATTCAAGTACTTAGCAATTTTCAACTTCGTCCCCATGGTTGTGGAACTTCGCAATGCAAACGAGCTTGCCCTGGAAACGGGGCCCAGAAGACGCTGAATTTGTTCTCTGGCGCCTGCAATGCTGCATGCAGCAGGGTGTTTGTGGCAGACCTGCGTGGCAGTGGTACCAGTCGTTCAACAACAAGGAAAAGCTACAGCTTCCTGATATCGCTGTTGAGGTAAGTCTACTAGTTAACACATTGTACTGGTATAACGCGCTAATTCTATGAGTTTAGATGCTCAACACTTACCGTATCCACTGCGGTGAGCTCTTCTGTCGCGCTCCCAGCTGCTCAAAGACCGTTTGTTTTCCCTCACTTCGAAAGCGACATACTATAAACGTCCTTTCCGAGAGAGTGTCGAGACTACCATCACACATTCATTCTCGGACATGTGCGATATGCTTATGGAGCAAGTACAAGTTTGGCAAAAAAAAATCCAACATGATTGTTCTTGACATTCCGGAGAGGTCGTGCAAGGGGTCAGCGAAAAGTCCATCAAGAGCTACAACGAGGAAATGTACAGCCAACAACGATCCTCCGTTGTTTCAATGGAAGAAGGTAGGAACATGATGATAGTTCAGAAGGCTGTGTTCTTCTCAGTCCTGTTGCTCATGATTGGAGGGATTTCTTTCTCATATGGCTCTCAGCGGTTGGATATCGGATCTGTCCCGCTACGTTTCTGAACTGTACCTAGACTGCAGCCCGCTCACAACAATCATTTATCATGACCTTGCGACAATAGGTTTGTGGTACCCATCCGAGTCGAGGTCATGACGCCAGACCCCTTTCCGATGGCTTTCCTGGACTGATGATGACTGCGGTGCTGGATCCCACTCAGCATGGTGAAGTCCCTAAAGGCCGATGGAATGTTGGATACACGGAGCATTAGCGCAAGGGGCCGCGATAAGTATGGAGCGATAGGACAAGGCGCGGATAGGGGGCTCGTCCAAAGGAAGTACCTGAACGGAGAGCCGGTGAGAAGAGAAATATGTCGGTTGTTTGGGTTACTGTCAACTCGCCTGCTGTCAAATGTGGTATCTTTTACACTTTTATGTCAAGGAAGTTAAGGTTGAAGAACTCAACCCTGAGTATTCACCAAAATGGAGAGCTACAGTTGCTCATGAGCGATGCTTGCAAGTACATAGCACTCCAATACATTACGTTAAGAAAGGTGATCCAAAAGACATTTATAAAGATCTTTCAAATATAAGTGATTGAAACACGTCTCTCCGTTTCCCTGGTTTCAAGACTCGGACATTTGAACTACCACTGTATTCGCAGCACCTGATCGTTCACACGTTCCAGTTGGTCAATTATACCTTCTGTACACAGACCACCCCGTTTGTTCTCGAGAGACCCAATGCATAGTAGTATTATTGCACCTTTCAAACAGACCCATAGGCAACATGATGTTCAATAAAAAGTCTAGACTCTACCTGTCAACTTGGTGATCAACCTGAAACCGGAATCTCGATCGTAGTACCCCTGGGCGGGTCCAACATGTCCACCGAATCCTCGATAAGTTGATAAGGCGGCCCGGGGGTCCCGCATGAACGCGCTCAGGCCAAGTCCTTTTTCTCTCCTCCAATTGCTGACCTGTACTCGATACAAATCTGCTGAGGAGTCCACAGCTCGATATATACCGATTACAGCCTATTTGGAACTGACACAGACCCCGAGAGAGTGCATTGGAGCCACCCCGCGGACACAAGCACCCCTAGTCGGGAGCCCAGTCAACAAAGAAAATCGCCGACACACGAGTCTCGTGCGCAGCACGCCCTGTTCCCCTTACCACCGAGAGGCTCCCTCTGATCGAAGAGTCCTCCTGCTACGCGAAAGCCGATTTTATCAACGTACTCCTAACGCAGCCTTCAGCCTTCCGAGCCGACTTGCGATTGCGCATCCTTCTATTGATCACCCAGCCTGCTGAGGCCTCAAATCTGGCGATTGAGTCGACCGGCTCTGTCTGAGAAGAAGAGAGGAAGGCGCATGCACCTACGCGCGACACAACCATGCCGCAGGCTGCACGATGGGCGGGCACGCCGTCCATCAAGGGACGAAGCGAGTCGACGCGCATGGCGCTGTTGACCTTTAGTTTGGTTGGATTGCAGTGCGTATTGCCCGAGGAGAAGACACAGAGGAGGAAGACATTGGCGGAGGATGAGCTAGAAGAAGAGACTTGAAGTTCAATGGCTGACTGGACGCTTCATTGGGAATAGGTTCACTTGGGGTACTGAGATGACCTGTACGTGACTAAACCCGGCAACCATTGACCAACTGCCTGCATGGAGATGCTAATTCTTGACGTGTCAATAGATTGCACACCATATCTCCTTCAACTCGGGTTGACGAAATCCAAGACCTCGTTGGTATGGATTGCCGGACCTCTATCCGGACTAATCATTCAACCTCTTATTGGCGTGATCGCCGACCGATCGCGTTCAAAATGGGGCCGGCGGAGACCCTTCATGGTTTTTGGTTCATTTGTCGTGGCGTTTTGTCTGATCATATTGGGTTGGACAGCTGAGATTGTCGCCATGTTCGTGAAAGAGCCTGAGAAGGTGGGTACTACATATAATTATTTGGAGTATGAGAGTACGAAACTAATGCGAGAATTGTATAGGCCAAAAATGTCACTATCGCGTTGGCTGTATCTAGTATATACGCGGTGGATTTTTCCATCAACGTTGGTAAGTGGAAATTCCTGAAAGAAATTGAGCGGAGCTAATTATATGCCAGTCCAAGCATGTTGTCGAAGTTTGATTGTGGATACGCTGCCAATTCCCTTGCAACAAGCCGGGTCTGCCTGGGGTACGTTGGTTCCTATTATTGTGTAGAAGACATTCTAACCATCAAACCATCAATCAGCCAGCAGAATGTGCGCTATCGGCCAGCTAATCAGCTATGTGATTGGCTCCATTGATATGGTCAGCATTTTCGGGAGCCTTCTGGGAGACACTCAGTTCAAGCAGATGACAGTGATCGCCGCGATGTCTTTGATTTTCGCGGTGGCGGTCACGTCTTACTCTGTCAAAGAGCGCGTTCTGATCTCGGCGAGGTAAGTCAAGAACTTTACAAGGCTGCATGAATACCGAGCTAACTGAAGAAAACAGGGACTCTGATGGCAAGGGAGGCGCAATCCAAGCAATCTCGCAGTTGTTCAAAACCACGATGGAACTCCCACCTCGCATCCAAGCCATTTGCTGGGCTCAGTTCTGGGCTTGGATTGGTACGAATCCCTCGACTGCATACTATAACAGCCAAGCTAACGTATGAAAGGATGGTTCCCATTCCTCTTTTATAGCACGACGTGGGTCGGCGAAACCTACTTCCGCTACGAGGTTTCCAAAGACCAGGTCACAAAGACAACCGATATGCTCGGCGAAGTCGGCCGCGTTGGCAGTCTTTCTCTCACAGTCTTTTCCTCGATCACATTCCTCAGCTCCGTCCTCCTGCCGTTCTGTATTCAATCCCCGGATACCAAGCGCACGCGCTTCACACCTCGGCCACCCCCCGGCGTCGCCGCAATTCTCAAGCGGATCACCGCCGTCCGACCAGACCTCCAAACAGCCTGGTTTATCTCTCAGATCATGTTCGCAGCCACAATGATCTTCGCACCGCTCGCGCACTCGCGGGCATTTGCAACTTTCCTCGTCGCAGTGTGCGGTATCCCCTGGGCCATCAGTGGCTGGGCACCCTTCGCATTCATGGGCGTGGAAATCAACAAATTGACCATGAACAGCTACGCCGGTGCCCCGGGGATGTCAGCGCAAGCTACCCGCTCCGGCGTGACGATGATTACATCCGCGAGTTTGCGCAATTCCGCCGCGGACACGGAGCTGGAAGTTCTCAGGTTGAATCATCGCGATTCAGACAGTGATACCGATGAAGAAGACCAGGCCTCGAACATTCCCTCTACCGGTGAATTGGCTGGTATTTATCTCGGCGTGTTGAATGTGTATACCACGCTTCCGCAATTCGTCGGCACATTCATCAGTTGGATTGTGTTTAGTCTTTTGGAGCCTGGTGCGCAACCTAATAAGGACAGTGATGCCTCGGATACACAGTGGATGAACCTGGATAAGGATAAGCCTAACGCGATATCGATCTGTTTGTTCATCGGTGCGATCAGCGCCCTCGTTGCTGCTGAGGCGACCCGTCGATTGCGGTATGTCCCTTGAGGAGTTGAGATGGGACTGGTACGAAAATGAGAGAGACAGCGCTTTATACCCAATGCATTGTATGCGTGTTTCAATAGGTGGGAAAGACGGATTTGTACAGATGGTCCTAGACTGGGACTGGGCATTTGTGGCGTGTGTGCATATAGGACTTTGATGATACAGTAATAATATTAATGACCGTTTCATACTGAACACAAACAAGAATATCGATTTCGTAACCTTAGGCGAAGAAACTAAATTAGAAACTCGGAAATAGTCTCCGTTTATACAGATGTCCAGTTTTGATCCAAAACGTGGCGTAATCGAAGCAAGCCGATCTGACACAGTAGTTACTGTATTCAGCTCCACACTGTCACCAGAAAGGTATAGCTACAGTATTAGTTAGCTCTGTTATCGAATATGATATCAATTATATACATACCTACACGCTAGATCGAGCCCGATGTCGATCAAATTTAATGCCCGAGGTATTCTGTGGGAATTCTTCGTCTATCTGCATCAAAAACACTCTAACAGATCCACGTGAAATCGCCTCTTGTATAACACCCCTCATATACACACCGCCACTTAACAGTAAATCAACTTCCTCACTCGGCCCGTCGTCCAGAACAGCAAAGTGGGGCCGGGGCAGTGACGACATGATGATACTGGCAAAACTCTGTTTAACTAGTGTTTAACTAGTGTTTACTTAACTGGGCCACCAGCTGGACTATTTTATACAAGACCCTTCCTTATTCGACTTCATTCCCCTCTTTCCAGAATTCTACCTGTTCAATTCACCCTCAATCAAAATGGCACCCAAAGTTCTCATCGTTCTCACCTCGGCAAATGAGATCCCCAAGCTCCAGAAGCCTACAGGCTGGTATCTGGTATGTAGCTACCCCTCCCTCCATCTCGGACTGTTAAACGTCTATACTAGCATTACAAACCTCAACCTAGCACCTACGAAAAACAATCAATTCTCAATTTCTAACTACTATCTACATGATATAGCCCGAATTCGCCCACCCCCACGAAGTCCTCCACAACAAAGTCTCCTTAACCATCGCCTCGCCCAAGGGCGGCGAAGCCCCGCTAGACCCATCCTCAGTCGAGATGTTCAAGTCTGACGCAACATCTACAAAGTTCCTGGCCGAGCAAAAGGCTCTCTGGACAAACACCCACAAACTCTCCGACATCCTGCCCCGCGCCGATGAATTCGACGCCTTGTTCTACGTCGGCGGTCATGGACGTACGTCTTCCCCCAAACCATATCCCCTCTGCATAACCCTACCACAACAAGCACAATCTAACTCTACTCCGCAATGTTTCCAGCAATGTTCGACCTAACAACAGACCCCACCTCCCTCGCTCTAATCCAAACCTTCGCCTCGTCCAAAAAACCCATCGCAGCCGTCTGCCACGGGCCCTGCGTCTTCCTAAACGCGACATCCCCGTCCGGCGTGCCCTTGCTCTCCGGCGCAACCGTGACCGGATTCTCGAATGTCGAGGAGGACCAGGTGCAACTTTCGGATGCGATGCCGTTCATGCTGGAGACGGAGTTGCAGAAAGTTTCGGGCGGGGGGTATGTGAAGGCTGATGAGCCTTGGGGGGAGAAGGTTGTTGTTTCGAAGACTGCCGGGGTTGGGGGTGTGCTTATTACGGGGCAGAATCCGGCTAGTGCGACTGGTGTGGGTGAGGCGATTTTGAATGCTTTGGGGGTTTAGAGTGGATGTTTGGGGGTGGGGTTTAGATAGTGATGATGGGAATGGGATGAAATAGGATATATTGAATATATTGATTTTGAGATATCTGTTTCGAGAACAGGGTGTTGTATTCGGTTCCAACTGATTAGACGTAGAGTTCTGAAACAACGTAAGAAGATAAACTTATTGTCACGAGATGTCGCCCTGTTGTCATGCAGGCTCCAATCAAGTATTCTACCATCTCATCCCAATCCTGAGACCTACAGCTATTACCATACAAAGCTCTACATATCTGCATTTCAGATCCAAACACAATTCACTTCAATCCAGATCATATTGATATGTAGCAAACTTCACCGGTATAAGAAAACCCAGTAGCGAAAAGGGGAATAGAGCAAGGACAAACAACAAAACAAACTAACACAAGGCAGAAGCAGAAGCAGAAGCAGAGGGAGATAGTAGATAATAAGAGAGGCGCAAGATGGCATGAATGGCAGTGGCAGGTCCAGATAGAGAGAACAGACAGACAATACACAATAGACAATAGGAATAAATGGGAACAGAGATAGGAAAATAGGGTTGGGAAAACCGGATATCTCAGTCCAGACACGGTCTGGACGTTTGGGGGGAAATCAAAAACAAGCTCGCGCAAATAGTGGATCGAGAACGAGCAGAAATCAAAGGAGTAGATCAGAAAAAAAGGTATTGCGGGAAGATCACAAAATTATCCGTTATTCGTATCGCGGCGTTTCGTCGCTGTGGTTCTTCGCCCTCCCTTTCGTATATTTCCCTACTTATGGGGGGAGGTCACTTCCCAGCGGGGCCCTGCTTGAAATGGAGCATCAGGCATGCGAGGGATTATTCTTCAGGATCCCAGGTAAGCAGGTAAGCAAACACGAAGAAACAGAGGTTTGGCAGCGTAAAGAAAGACGGCATGCTGGAACGAGGAACGGTGGAAGAAAGAAGTCTTGGGACGCCAAGAGACGGGGGGAGGTATTCAAGAGTAAGTCAACGACAAGTGAGAAGACGACAAAAAGAAAGTGACAGAGTTTAAGTCAGAGGCTTTTGGGGGTTATGGTTTAACGAGCATTCTCCATGTTACCGGTCAACTCGGCAACACGGGCCTTGATACGGGCGACACGAGACTCGATGGTCTCTTCGCCGCTGGTATCGCCCTCGTCAGTGCGCTCAGACTGGCTAGTCCGCACCTCAGGTTCCTCGCTGGCAACGGTGGTAGCAGTGGTAGTATCACGACGCTCGGCCGCATTCTTGCGAATCTGCGCCCAACGGTCCTCCGTGCTGGTGAAACGCCCAGACTGAGGCACAGGCTGAGGTTCGCGCGCGACCTCGGGCTTCACGTCGTGGACGTGGCCGTTACCGTTGGTGGGTGACTTGGGGAGCAGTTCTTCCTTGGGTTCGGGTTCCGCGGGCGAGTCCTCGGGGACAAAGGCGGGCTGCTCAACGAGAGGACCTTGGTCGAACTTGGAGAATTCCTGATCGGCGGCATTGGCCTCGTTGGTGCCGACGCGGGAGAGAGCGTCGTACTCAACGGCACGACGGGTTTTGGGGGGACTGCCGCTGCCCTGGATCACTTGAGATGGTGCCTGAGGCTGTTCCTGAGCGGGTACGGGATCCTGCTGGGGGGTAGAGGGCTTCTCGGCCGCGGGCTCTGGGGCTGCGGCTGGGACTGGGGTCGGAGTGGACTCGGCCGCAGCGGCAGGAATTGGCTTCTTCTTGATAGCACTAGTCTTGGGGGTGACTGGCTTTGGAGTGACTGGGTCCTGGGATTCCTTAGCCTTGGCCTCGAGGGCAGCACGAGCAGCGGCCACCGCGGATGTCTCCTTGGCACCGGTGCTCTTCATAGGAGGCTGCTGCTGCTCGACCTTCTTCTTGCCGAACATGTTCTTGAAGCCGGCATTGCCTGTCTTCTTCTTAAGCTTCTTGCCACTCTCGTCAATCGATTGCTTGGGCTGAGAGTCGGCAGGGTCCTCGATGACAACGGTCTTGGCGCTCTTCTTCTCTTGAGGAACAGGAACAGGCTCGTTGGCAAGCTCCTGCTTGACAGGCTCGGGGGAGGGAGGAAGAGGCGTAACCAAAGCGCCAGTATCCTTCGGAGGTGGTGCAGGGCCACTCTGAGCAGTGCTTGTTGGGAGAGGAGCAGGCGGGGTGATTGGCCTCTCGACATGGGTACCGTTGGACTCTCCGTTGGCACCGTCGGTCACAGCGCCGGTACCGGCACGGCTGTTGCTCAAGTAGGCAGCGCGGAAGGCATTCTTGTCATAGTTGCTAGCCCACTTCATGGCCGAGGAGGCCTCATTCACGATAGCAGGCTGCAGCGTCATAACAGAGTTGGTCTTGGTCGAGCGAGTATCATCACCGGGGCCATTTCGGGCCTGGTTCGCCTCGGCTTCTTGCTCACGGTGCTTCTTCTGGAGAGCGGCAGCGGCAGCCTGGATCCTCTTGTGCTGATCAGGGCCAATGCTGGTCTTGCTCTGTTGGGCCAGGTTGTTGGGGCGGTGGTATGATTCTTCAATCGAAGAGACCTTCTTGGCCGAGGACTTGCTACGGCTCAACTTGCCGGCACCACCCTTGCGGCTGCCAAAGCTGAAGAAGCGCTTTTTCTCAACAATCTGGGCACCAGCGTCCGGTTCGGGGGCGGCACCCTTGACCTGCTCCTCCAGGACGAGCCACTTGGTGTCTCGAATGCGCGTCTCGAGGAGGGCGCAACGACCGAACACAGCCTTGCGAGCACCGGGCTCGTCGCCAGACAGACTGGTAATCCAGACCCACCAGAAGGAATCGTCCATGTCCAGAGTGCTGATACTGGCCAGCTCAGCTGGCTCGAGCGAGGGCTCGGTATTCAAGTTACGCTTGTGTGATTGCGAGCTCTGGCCACGGGTAGCTGCAATCGGCGGGAGGACCTTGTCTGGCGGCAAAAGAAGGGGGCCGACTCGGTCCTTGAGGTCCGCCTCATCCGTGAAGCCAGACGACATGAAATCTGCCCAGGATGGAGTCGTGGGACGGCCAAAGTCACCGCCCTGCGATTGGGGTGCGGTTCTCATCCCGCTGAGCGGCTGCGGCCTTGATACAGGGGCTCTGTTCTCCTCATCTTCCTGATCCGACTCGATGGAACCGCCAAAGCCAATATCCTCGAAGCGGGACCACGAGGCGTCGCGCAAGCTAGTGGATTGTTTCGTGCTTGACACGCTAGACTCGTTAGTGGAAGAAATGCACTTCAGCACACGCAGACATTCGTCCGTCAGGGCCTTGACGGGATCTTCATAGTTGGCAAATTCCTGCAGGTGCCAATGTTCATCACGGTATTCAAAGTTCTTTGCCCGGCGCAGCAGAGCGAAAGGCGTAGGCGAGACGGTATCGACGATCATGACAACTTTAGTGGTGGTAACCTGGAGCAGAGTCGGGGTTTCGGGAGGATATTCGGTGGCCTCCACGAGAGTCTGAAGAGAAAGAGGCAGCGACGAGATACCAGTCACGCCGCGCGGCATATCAGGTGAAAGAGAGCGAAGGTAAGCAAAGAACATGTGGCTTGTGGCATCCGCGGCACTACTCTCGAGTTAGGATTTGTCCACATCGGTAATATTAAGGAGAATGGGGTTCAATCATACGCAGCCCAGTTTCTGTAGGAGGCCTCGAAGCCATTGCCAGTGTCGCTGTGCTCAAAAGCCCACCATCCGGCATATCGTGAGAGCTTCCGGCCTCCTAGACCGTTGGATTTTCCGTGGGCCGCAATGGCAGCCAAGAGATCAAAGAAGTCAAAGATAATCTTAGTACGAGCATCGGAGTCGACACTGATAGGAATGAATGTAGAGAATGCATCGCGGGCCAAATCCGAATCTGTGAGGTAAGGGTTCAGCACATGCCTTCCTTGTCCGCTAAGGCCAGGGCTCATACCTTGTTCGCCAACCTTGAACAGCTCATAAGCTTCCCATGTAACCACACCGCCGGTCAATCGGCTCCAGCACCATTTCATCACACTGGCCAGAACCTAGCCACGTAGTATTATTAGCCATGTGCTATCCTCCCTTGTCCCTTCTAGAGATTTTCGGTGCCCTACCATCGGCTCCGTCAGCCGCAACTCCTGCATCAACTCATCTCCACTAACGGGTGCCCCCTTATCGAACGATTGGTTGAAATAGTTGCGAACGAACGTGCGGGCGGCGCTGGGATCGGAGCTCGGACGAAATGGCAGGAGGAGGAATGGAGTATCCAGAGCTAAAATCGGACGAATGATCAGCGATCCGGAGAATGCGCATGGCAAGCGTTGCACCACCACCACCACATGGTTGAGAATGGAATTTCCAACCCACCTCGAGCTTTCAACTCATGCGCACAGCCTCGAATGAGGTCCTGGACCTCCTCGGGGGCAACCTCTGTCCGTAGCCAGGCGTCGGTCCATTTGGGCTTCGCGGGGATCAGATCGGTGGCGGCGGATGGTTTGGACTGCTTCTTGGAAGCATTGGCGTCCTTGCTGCGAAAGACTCGCGAGAAAAAGGCCGGCATGTTGAGTTGGGCGGATGCGCGCGACCGCTCAAGCTTCGGGGATTCCTTTTTTTTCGAAGGGGAGACGGTCAGGATCTGGATCTTTCTCCGTGGGGTTTCGATTTTATGGTTCTTTTGGGTAGTGGCGGGCAAAGTAGGTACTTTTTTTTCTCTTTACGCCTTTCTGCAGCAGGTCAACAAGACCAATTAGCTCCGACTTCTCCACGGGAACTGGGCCAGAGGGCAGAAGCAGAAGACCGACAGATAATGAGATGGCCAAAAGTCAAGGGAAAGACGAGAAATGAAAAATCGCAAGCCCGGCCGGGATGTCCTGCAGCCCCGGAGCAGGCTCAGGCCAAACACGAAAGGATCCCCTGGTCTTGGAAATTGTCTGTGCTCGGTGCAGAGCGAGTGGGAATGAGTGCAGATGTGTGGAGAAGATCAACCACGACAACAGAAACGAGGGCGAGAAGCGACAGGCACGAAAAGAAAGGAACGAGATCCAGAGGAGAGGAAAGATTGCAATGCTGCCAAAGAAGTCCCCAGGCAGTGGAAAGAGGGCGAAATTCGGCAGTTTAGGGAGGAGTTCCAGTTCAGGGGTAATAATAATCTTAACGCGGGAAGTTGACTGACACTTACACCTCGTCTGGACCGTTTGGATCGTGGGTCGAGACCGCCCGAACCAGAAAAAAAAATAAAGAAAGAAGAAAGAAGAGACTCAAAAAACCCCCAGAACGAGCCCCACTCAATTGACTAGAATTGGGAGGGATAGCAAACAAAGGAAAATGAAGAGAAGAGTCGCAGAAGGAAGATTGAATTGGCCCGATGTGTGCCTGGTCGTCCAGACTCCATTCGAGACCGTTGAAACTCAGGAACTTTAGGAGAAGGAGTGTGCGGAGAGTGGATGATACCAATGGCGATCATCATCTCCAAACTCGGTTGCCCGAGCCAGGGTTCTGCGAGTCTTGAGCTAACCTTAGCTCCGTTCCAGCTGTTTACCTGGTGTGTTGGTTGTCTGACAACGCAGTCCCAGCTTGCTTTTTTGCCTGCTATTTGCTGCCAATGCCAACGATGACAAGCATCTCTGCCTGTTTCGGTTCTTGCGATGCCCAACCATCGTGGCTATCGGGGGAGTGGTGAAGTGACTGGTCCAACCTGTCTGGGCCAATCACTTGGCGGGATTGGCCCGTATACTTGGTAGACGGATGGACTAGTCTGCGAGCATGCTAGCACGGAGGTTTGATTTGAAAAAGGGGGATCAAACAGTATTTGGATGTACATCAAACGCGAAACGTATAGAATGTTAAGATCATCAGTAGAATTAAGCGTAATGCTAGGGTAGTGTTATAGATCTGGTTGATACCTAGGGTTACATACATGAGCATAGCTCCATAGCTAAAGATTAGGTAGCTCCTCGGCACAATTCTAATCAGAGTTCCGTCCTTGGTACCTCAAGTCCCTAGACAGACTGTATGATCCGGAAGTACCTGCGACCTACATACTGGTACCCGCCATGTGTTCCGTACCACGGCACACAAACAATGTTTACAACATCCATATTAAGCATATTCTTCCTTCTACAAGAACCAAGTCAAAATGAGTAGCAGAGATCTACCGGAACTTAAAACATAAATGCAACCAGCTCGATGCTATGTATATTGTATGCTCATCGATCCCCTAAAAGCTCAGGCCAACTGCCCCAGAGATCGGGCCCAACCCTCTGATCCGACCGATAGATCAATAGATCGATCGATCCCGTCAGCGCAGTGACCAATTGATTTACTAATCTCGCCATGGTCTTTACGGGATTTTCAACTATGTTTTGCTACTCATCAAGATAGTAAAATCTCACGATAGCTATTTGCATTGATGTTAAATATTGACCAGCCTCATGACAAATGCCAAATGCGAGAAGTGTAGAGAGTAATAGCGGCTCCACTCTATTGCATACCCTAAGCCCACTCCCCAAGGGAAGTGCCAAAATGAGCGACTCGGCGGCTACATGAGAGAATTCTCGATCGGAAGTCATTGTCTTTGATCAAGGACCTAAATTTTGCTGTAGAATTGACTCTGGATTGATTACTCTTAGCCCCGAAACACAAGGACTTTGTTTAGAGGTTCAAGAATAGATGGATTCAAAAGTACGTTCATACGAGCATAGATGATACCTGGTCAAAATAGGGTAGATTCATGAATGGATGTATAAATGGAAGTATATCTCTGTATGGGGTCAATAGAAATAATGAAATTGTCTTGTCAAGAGCTTCGAGAGAATGACTTGCGACACATAAAGATTCACTACTCGTTGGAGAATAGATCAATGGAAGTATATATTTGAGAGTGCCAATGCACATTGTACCGGATGAAAAGGAAAAATGCAATTGTATGGTATACAATCTTCGAGATAATGACTTGAAACGGCACATCGAACTCGAGGGAAGCTCACATCACTTCATGATCATCCACTCGAGTTCTGGTCTCCTCTTTATACTCTTCAATGTGTGACTGAATTGTGGAGTGTGACGGGAGGTGCCGAATGTATAAATAGAACGCCTGAGGCAGGAGTGGCTGACATAAGCACTCCTCCCTTCTGTTCCCCCTTCAAAAGGGACTTGATTCTATCTTTAGAATCAACCTTTTCTGCATCGTCAATCAGCCCCTCCGTTCGACTATTTACTCCACGGTACTGCGCCGCTGGTTCGTGGCCCATCAACCTCATCCCCAAGACCCTGTCCATACAGCTACCCCCTCATTTCTCCGAGACCACTCCTTTCCACCCATCCCTGTTCGTGCGCCCTCAGATTCATCATCCAGAACCTCGTCCCTCTCGCGACCCTGAGCGGCGCGACCTATCCTCGACTAGTTCTGCCATCCGTTTCCGCGTGGTATACCTCTGCGCGTGGGAATAACTTCGAGGATTTCAAGGGCCGAGGACTCGAAGACTCGAGCCGCTGGTACCCGTGAGACACGCGGTTCCGAGACCAGATTACTCGCTCGTAAATCTGACACTTCCCGTCGCGCGCATCGTGCGCCCACGACTTGCCCACCATGGGCCGGAGAAAGATTGAGATCAAAGCGATTAAGGATGATCGCAACCGTTCAGTGTAAGTGGACCATATATTTTGAGAGTATTTTTGATTATAATGCTGACTTTTCTATCACAGAACATTCCTTAAGCGAAAAGGTGGACTGTTCAAGAAGGCGCACGAGTTGGCCGTTCTTTGTTCCGTCGACGTCGCCGTCATTATCTTTGGCCAAAACAAGAAACTCTATGAATACTCCTCGTGTGACATGCACGACGCTCTCGGTCGCTATCAATATGTAAGTCATCTCTTGTCTGATCGCCCATGGTACGCGGAATCACTGGCTAACCATTCTTTTCTTTCTAGTTCGGCCCACCCCATGAGCACAAAGGTCCCGATGACTTTGCTGGTAAGCGCGATGACGATGACGATGAAGATGAGACGACTCCCGCACCCGAAGAAATCCAAGCCCAGCAGCCTCATCCCGTCGTTCCACCTCATCTCCAACAGCCCGGTTTCCAGCACATCAATCACGCCCCGTCCGCCTCTCCCCCGATCGTCCATAATGGTCTTCCGATAACGCGCCATGGTACACCACAGTCACAAGTGTCTCGTCCCTCGTCTAGAAACCATGCTCGTCGTGTCAGCTCAAATCTTGGTCCACATGGTCATGCCACGCCGCCGCCTCCACCCCAAAATGGATACTATGTGACTAATCCCTCGATGTACAACCCGAATGTTCATTCTGCAATGAATCAGCCTCGTCCCGGACAATACGCTCAATACGGTCATCCTCCCCATGGTCCACAAGGAACACCACCTCAAATGCACCAGCAGCATGCCCAAGGCCAGCCAGTTCATCATCCTCAAGCTCCTCAACATTTCCAACATGCACAGATCGTCGCGCAACAACAAATGGGAATGCCACCAGTCTCGCATGGTCCAGTTCAGCAGGTACCGCAACAGCCTTATATCACGGAGCCGGGTAGGGGGTCGATGCCCCCGGCCTTTGCAGAACATCATACAGAACGAATAGTACCGGTTCCCGAGAACTCGCAGGATAACGCGGCGGGTGGCATGAAGACAGAACATAGCCAGTCGCCGCCACAGCCAAAAGCCTTGTCCAAATCTCAGTCCCGTAGCATCTTCACTCCCATTGATGATCGTGGGTCCGTTCTTGCGCGCCAATTTGGATTTTATGATTCTCCACCGGGGCAAGGGAACCAGCTGTTGAGACCAGAGCACCCGCAGGAGAATCTGCGCAATTCAAAGAAGGGTGCTACTGAGCCCCCACGCCCACAGTCGATACCATCTGCAGCCGAGATCAAGCCACCTTCACGCACGAATAGCGGCGCTCTTACATCCAAGCGACCGCAGTTGAAAGTCCAGATTCCCAGCGAAAGCTCTGATCGGGGTAGTGCAACGGGAGAATCCTCCTCCCGCGACTCTGCTGGCAATAAAACGGTGACTCCTGCCAAGGACAACCCTCCTGCAGGAGTTGTGCTACCACCGCCATCCCCGTCTGCAGGAGCAATTCTCAGTGCTGGAGCGCAAGGTCCACCGAATCCGTTTGCTCGGCCACCTCCACCAGGGGCTACAGGGCAAACGAACTACGGCAACAATGGTAACAACGCCGGGAACAGCGGCAGTAACTCGACCAACATTGAAACTCCAATCTCCGCTCTTCCAAGTCGGTTTGTCTCTGATAATCTCCTCCCGTCGCCTTCTAGCTTTTTCCCTGAATGGGGCTTTGGTCGCTCTGGACCGGACTCCAACCTCTTGCCGAGTCCTCTAACCTTCCCGACGCCAGCGGTCCCAAGTGGGCCGAGTTTCTCGCGGGAAGATGAACAGGATAAGAAACGCAAGAGTCCCGAGGGCGGGCATCCCGCTGAAGGAGCAAACAAGAAGCCAAAGTCCTAGCGGTGAGGAATGAGGAGTTATGATGTTGATGTAGAAGCTGTTCCCAAGTCACCAAATCTGGCTTTCCCACCCGACACGATACAGGCATCCTGGTTGATGTCTTTCCTCTCTTTCACCCGAACCTTCTGCACTCTTTACCTGCCATCTACAATCATCATCTTCAAACCTGGTTGAGTCCTGGATCTTCTGCTTTTTATACCCTATCTTGATACCTCGAAGTTCTATTCTCTATCAATTCTACCTTTCCTTATCTTCTTTATCAATGCGTTGCAATTTTGTTCATATTTCCTTTGGTTTTTGATGTATTTTCCTTCTCCTTTCTTTTCTCTGTCATTATGTCTTCATTTGTTCTTTCTCTCGTCTTACTTTCCAGTTGAATCGGTTTGAACTTGGCGTTGACGCGTTGGGTGTTCGGACGCTGTACATAAAGCTATTCTTCACTCGAAACAGCAATGACAAGTATATTGATGTTTGAAATCATTCTCTCTATAGTAATCTCTCCACCTTGTAGTAGTTACCTAGATCTTCCACTTTAACCATCGCCCGCATTCTTCGGCAACCCTTCGGAGCGCGGCCTTTGCTACACATCACAAACTCAATCCAGCCCACCCCCTCAATCCCCGATCCCCCATTGCCCAAAGCAGGAAAATTTTGATCAAGGAAACCTACTCCGTAAGCCACTCTCAGGACAGCTACGTAAGGCGGTCTCGACCTCGGTGATCGGTGATTGAAAGTGGGGGGCGGGGGGAGGGGAAGAACAGGATCGAAGGCCGAATAGAAAGATTTAAAAGAGAGAGCTATGACTGCATTCAAAGCTAATCTTTGTACTCTCCAGTCTTCACATCTATCTTTCACTTCTTCCTTCAATTCTAGCTGCTCAGCTTTTGATTCCACCAAGGTCCCTAAACTTAAAGCAAGGATTTGCTATCTATATCCGCAATCATGACCATTACTGGAAGCTGCATGTGTGGTGGTGTGACTTATGCTGTTGAGGGTTTGTATTTGATGATGACTGCTTCTTCCATTGGAAGGGAAGTTTGTGTTCTAGAGGCTGATGGATGATGGGGATAGCCGATAACTATCTCGCTGCGCTGTGCCATTGCATTGACTGTCAGAAGGTAAGACATTCCATTCCTCTTCCTCCCACATTCCTACCCCTATATACATCCATCTCCATTTCCATCTTCATTGCCAATTGCCACATTGTACTTGCCCATACTAATCAATCCCTCCTGCAGTGGACCGGCGGCGCCTTCACCTCCAACGCCGTCGTCCCCCGCAACAGCTTCAAAGTGACCAAGGGTAAGCCGACATTATACCACCTCCCTCCATTTAGAATCTCTATAATCAACTCCCCCTCTAACACCATCCTCCCTTTCTTATTCTACAGGAACCCCCACCACCTACGACGTTGTCGGAGCCTCCGGCAAGATCAACAAGCACTTCTTCTGCCCAACCTGCGGTTCTAGCTTGTACACCGAGCTGGAGGTGATGCCGGACAACACCTGTATCAAGGCTGGTACCCTGGACGGTGGCGAGGCGAATCTGCGGGGTAAAGTCGATATTGAGTTCTACGTCAAGGATCGCCCGAGTTATCTTGCTGCTGTGGAGGGTGCGAAGCAGGAGCAGGCTTTTGGTGCTTAGAGTGTGAAGAATAGGAATAAGATACTGCAATTAGCATGGGATGGGGGCTTGGTTAGCTGAGAGAGAGCTAGCTAGCTCTAGCTAGCTGTTGAGGAGGTTGTTGGAGGGGAGTTCGGGGTTTGGTGGGATGTGGATTCTGATTGGGGGAGCAAAACCCGAATTGTTAGTGTATGGCGTGTGCATTAGTATGGGTGGAGTAGTTTGTGAAGATGTATATACAACGGAATTGATGATAAAAACTTCATTAATTATCTTTTATACTGCACAAACTGCTTCAATAAATGCGCATTGTTTCTGTAGATGACATTGATCATGGCTATCGGCTTGTCATCGATCAAGCCCGCTCTCAGCTCCAACTCCAACTCCAACGTGGCTCCACTCCCGACCCTCCACCCCTCGTAGAGACCCCGAAGATAGCCGGTTCTCCAACTTGGATGATACGAGGTTTCTTCAACACCTGACTCATAACTGAGATAGCAGATATCAAACCAAGAGTCATCACCCACAAGGCCAAGAACGACTTCAGGATCTCGAAGGCCCCCCGCAGAGAAACCTGACTCAACCGGTGCAAAACTCTTCCAAGCCCGGATTCTCCAAGTCAATTAGAGTCTACACCTCTATCAAAATGGCACAGCAGGCAGGCTCTACCCTCTCCCTTCGCGCCCAAGATGCCTCAGCCGCAGCTGCCCAGAACCTGATGTGGGACATCCTAGTCGACACCTGGTGCCCCTCATCCAACCCAGACGGGTACATCAACGTCGGCGTCGCAGAGAACGCCCTCATGCACACCGAGATTCTTGAATACCTAAACAAGAACCCAAAAATACCCGCCGAATATCTCACCTATAACGACGGCGGCGGCGGCTCAAACAGACTTCGGCGCGCAATCGCCCAATTTCTAAACCGACACTTGAAGCCCGTCACACCGCTGGATGCGGAGCAGTTAGTCGTTACGAACGGCGTCTCCCCCGCCATCGAGCATGTCTCATGGGCATTTACCGATCCCGGGGAGGGAATTCTTCTTGGAAGGCCATTCTACGGCACTTTTGTTCCGGATCTCTCCACGCGGCCCGGTGCAGCGGTTGTCCCTGTGAATTTCGACGACGTGGATCCGTTTAGTGCCGAGGCTGTATCGAAATATGAAGAAGCCCTTCTTTCTTTCCAGGAATCGAGCGGCAAGAGAGTTAAGGCTTTGATGCTGTGTCACCCGCATAACCCGCTGGGTCGATGCTACCCGCGCGAGGTGATCATCCAGTTGATGCAGCTATGCCAGAAGTATCAGATCCATTTGATCAGCGACGAGATCTACGCGTTATCTGTCTTCGAGAATACCGTGGACGAATGCCCTGCTCCAGTTCAATTCGAGTCCGCGCTTTCAATTAAATTGAAGGACATCATCGATCCCAAACTCGTGCACGTACTTTGGGGCATGAGCAAAGACTTTGGCGCAAACGGTATCCGTCTCGGCGTGATTATCTCCCAATTCAGCGCCGAATTCCATGGTGCACTCAGAGCGATCTCGCTATATTCGTATTCCTCGGGGATCGCAGATCATATGGTCGCAGGCCTACTAGAAGATGACGCGTTTACGGAGTCATATATCAAGGAGAACCAGAAAAGGCTCTCAGAGTCTTACGCATTCGCCGTTGAATTCTTGAAGAAAAACGGCATCGACCACGCGACTGGTTGCAATGCTGCATTTTTCCTTTGGGTGGATCTTGGAAAGAGATATAGGGAGTTGCATCCGGAGATTCCTGCGGAGGAGGAGGTTGGAGAGAAGGTTATGCAGCAGTTGTTGCAGGAGAAGGTGTTTTTGGCTAGTGGGGCATTGTTTGGGTCGGAGAAGGATGGGTGGTTTAGGATTGTGTTTACGCAGCCGAGGGATTATTTGGAGCGTGCGCTGAAGAGGATTGTTAAAGCTGTGGAAGAGTGATTTACTGAAGGAAAGACGGGTGCGTCAGCATGCCGATTTTACTGGTCAGAGAGTTTTTTTTTACCAAATACAGATGTTATATATGGCTTGTTTGTTCATTGCCGGCTGCTGGAGCAAAGGAATTTGCAGAGCCCAATCCCTTCTGCTTGTGTTGAGCTCAATCGATATACACGAAGAGATGGGCCGTCAAAATTGGACATAACTCCTAAGACCGCCAAAATAAGATGAATATTCATCTCAAATCCCTTGAGAACAGACAGCTTCCGGTCACCACCTAGCCCATGTTGGTTCCTTGACCAATTGCCTGATGCAATGCACTTAGCGCACCCAGATCTTGCTGATCACAATCCGGCCACTTAGCTGTCGAACTAAGATGGAACGGATACCATACGAATTCGCCCAAGAATGGACAGTAGCGTTCTTCCGTCAATTCATCCGCTAGATTCCATTCATTCTCAAACGGCATCTTGTTCTGCTCCCATAACGTACTAGTCCCGAAGCCGAAACAAGACAGGTTGGGAAGACCGTTTTGAAAGGATGTAAAGTATTCATGCCACCGACGTGGATAGTGATAGGTCAGCTTATCGGAGTCTTCTGGGTCGTGGGCCATATCGGAGCTCATTAGAGGCGTCCTTTCTAGGATGTCTTCATCATCTTGAATCTGAACATAGAACACAATAAAACAGCGGTCCATATACAGTTCCGTGAGTGTGGATGAATGCTCTAGTATCCAATCCAATGGCTTGTCATCGGAAAAGGAAAAGTTTCCTAGCGTCAAGGAGTCGAGGCTGGGAAAATGGACCCCTTCCATATTGACTTTGGGATAAAAGCCCCACGGAAGCGATGAATAGAGCGAAAGTTTTCGTAGTGAAGACATGGAGGGCTTCAGCCAGTATGTCGGCAGAGCACGTCTGAAGAATTCATGTACAGCATTTTTCTAAGTCAACCCATTATGTTAGCATCGAACCGTCCCATCATCAGAAAGAGAATCAATGCCTTACCTCGATATCATTTTCAGGAGCCGCAAAGTCGCATTCATGCACCACATTGAGCCTTAAAACTTCCAGCCTCTGAAAGACTTCATCCATCCAGTCTGACACGTTGTGTGATATAGGAGTCATATTCTGATAATTCTGTATCGCAAGCTCTTTTATCGGCTGACGCAAGTCTGTTAAACCGGCAAAGAGCCATCGCAAGATAGTTGCCCGATACGTCTCAGTCTGAGGGGCAAGGATGTATACGAATTTCGAGCTATCCGAGGCACATTTCTTGTCGAAACGTAAAGATATGCTTCGAAGGTTTGGTAGATTCGACATTTGTTCCAATATCTCTTGCCATCCCTGTGGAGGGTCGACTTCCTCTTCTTCATCAGTATCCTATCGATCGAGAGTCAGACCAATAATCCATCGAAAGCTGACAATATGATGTTCTTCCAAGAATTGAATTAGTAGGAAAAACTCACGTAGTCCTCTTCTACAGTATGCAGATATAACTTGGAAACCTCCTCTCGAAGATGAGATTGGCTTAGAACAGATTCCAAATGCCCACAACTGTCATGTTTATCGTATAACGAGATGCTTCGAAACAAGACTCGATTGGCAAAGCCGGTTAGCTCCTTGCATGTCAGTCGCAGAGCCTTGATGGTCTTATTGTCCAGCAGAGAGGTAATGCGTATGAGAACAATAACTGGAAGTCTGTTCAACGGAGACGTTGCAGTGACTTCAGCCATCATTTCAGGCAAATTCCTGAGATAGAAGGCACCAAAAAAACCGTTGACGACGGAGATTCTGGTGAATTGAAAAGGGGTTGAGCTTGTTGGTTAGCTCAGGCCTAGGGTCTGCCAAGGCGCAAGCGCTTAGTATTCCGGTTAGCTCCGTGTTTCCAAATCGGGCTGAGGCTCTGCAGCCCGGACCCTGAGGCTCTGCTCCCATAACGCGGCCCGGTGATCTAGAATTACGGACTCCTTCCGAAACCTTTTCCGCACTTACAAATGACGGTCCAACCACTACGAGAGCCGTTTATCCGATCTGTTCATGAACCGGTCCCACGGGCCCCGTCCCATTTTCTCCTTTCCCTAGTAAAGTGTGGCATGATCGATATTGTTAGGTCAAACCTATAAAAACTATGCGCTGATGAAAATGCAGACCGGGGAATATTCGAGAAGATGGCTTACTTGACTTAAAAAAATGAGTGACTTGGCTGATCCATGAACGAGGCATGATCGAGGGCAGACTGTCATCCCAATGGAGGGCCACAGTTGCTCATGAACGATGTTTGCAAGTACATAGCACTCTCATTCATATCGTCTGACTTCGGTTGTCAGCATGATTAGACATGAATAAGTATAGCTATTAATCAAAGGGTAAAGGTTCACTCTCGATTGTCGGTGCCAATGTGGCGAGGCTCGAATGACAAGCATAATGATGCAATTCTAATCATAACAGGCGATCGAAACAAACAAAGAATGGAATCGAAGTGTAAAAGTTCCCTTATATAGCAATGACGGGGTTTGTGCATCAAGCGACTTGTCCACAAGCGAGCATCAAACCACATCCAATGCCCCTATACGTGTCAAACACGACCTCAAGAGTAGCTATACAGGATCAGTATAAACGAGAGGGTAGCTGGGATCTTGTGGAACTGTTCCTCACCCATTACGCGCTGAGGACAGGTCCAAATATTCCCATCCACCGAAGAGACCGACCAGTCGCGGTATGTCTAGTCGCCTTTTAAAAGCCCCCTTGTTTAAAACAGAAATTTCGCGAAATCTACTTATAATAATCTCGGTCCTGGTACAGCATTAAAAGATTCGAGGAGCTTGAATTCTATTTACCTTTTACATAGACGGTAACAAGACTACGTCTATACTACGTCACATTAGTATCATTAATTCTCAGGATCGATTATCCAATGCGGCTGAAATCAATAGGCGCATTCTTATCTCTCTCTCTCTCTCTCTCTATATACCAATACGAGAAATGAACCCTGTGAAATCTAGGTCATCATGTCTCTAAACATGGAAGTTGAGCTGGGTACCGAGAGCTCTAGTGGTAACTTTCTCGGCGAGCTAGGACCACCGATTAGAAGATATCCATACAAAGGCATCAACCAATTTCGAAACGTTTTAAAGATGGAATCAAGTCGCCAACAAGAAGATCTTGAAATCAGTGAATGGGTGCTTTTCACCGAGGTTAACCAGAACGCCTTCAGTCGCGACTTCCTCAATTCGGACGATAAAATCATTGAGCGTTGCTGGAACTCTTACGATTCTTGCCAACACCTCCTCCTCGTCAAAATGTCTGTCTCCCGACCACACGAAATTGCTCCACGCGTATTCGAAAGACTCCTGCTTGATTCTCTTGAGCCCATGGGCCTCAAATGCTGTCTTCGAACCTTTGGATCCGCCACATGCGTCGCAGAAAGTGGCTCCGCTAAACAGCCTGACGCGCAGTTTTTACCGAAGAGACTCCCGCGAGCGCGAACGAAGAAATGGCCCACGCTTGTCGTGGAATCGGGATTTTCAGAGTCGCCTTCCAAGTTGATGTCCGATGCTCGTTTCTGGCTTACCCAATCCAATGGGGAGGTTCAAGTGGTCATCACCATCAAGATCAGCCGGAGCATGCCCCAGGTCGTGCTGGAGTCGTGGGAACGTGTCAACGATAGACCTAAGCGCACACAAGTTGTTACCATCAGCAAAGGGGAAAACAATCATCTCTACCTCCAGGGCCAGCCCCTTATCATCGGGTTTGACAAGCTCTTTCTTCGCCAGCCAAGCAGCCCGAGGGAAACGGATATAAGCCTTGACGACTCTGTTTTGGAGGAACTTGCCACTGAAGTTTGGGAAGAGCAGGAGTTTTGACAGTGTCTAACTCGGCCATACCTTGTCTATCCTAGTCCTAACCTTTCTTGCAATAGCTGAAAAATAATTTACTATTGTGAAAGAAACGTACCAACCAGAAGGCGAAGTCTCCATTTAAGGCTAAACTCTCTATGAAACCGTTTCTAGATATGTGGGATAGGGCAACATAGAGCACTCGATGATTCAAACCAAGTAGAATAGTGGGTTTGATTGAAAATGGGGAACAATGCAATCAAGTCCTGTTAGATTAGTGCTTTTCCGTCCAGCAGATCCTCGGTATCCCTTTTGAGCTCGCGCTTAGACTCTGGCTGTTCGGTAGTCCGACTTCTAGGTTCCTCCCCTAGATGGTATGATTCCCGTCAGTCTTTGCTAGTTTAATGTGAAGATAGTATGCTTACAGAGTTGCCGTGGTAGGTGGACTTTCTCATCCTTGTAGACGAGAAGAGAGCTACCCAGGATAAACGCGCAGAACAAGAAGCCATCCATGAACAGTGTGTCACTGCTTTCAAAAGACCATTTCTCTTGCGAAGCGTGCGCGTATTCTTCATTGAGAAGGAACATCTGACACCCACTGACTGTTGATGCAAATACCAGAGCGATAAGTGGTGAGGTAGAGTCGTAGAGCCATTTGAACACAATGACCAAAACGAAAACGGCGAGTCCTTGAAGATCGGGCCTATGTAAAAAGGGTAGCAGGAGAGTCATTTTTGTTGCTGATCTGATTTAAGGAATGCCGAAAGAAAGAATTGCTCGTGGTATTCAACATATAAACAAGGACAGAGAAGAAAAGTAATCCACGAGAGAAAAAGAGATAAACAAGCGAGGATAGAGGAGAAGTCTGAAATGGGGGAGGGGTACAGTCGAGCCGTGAGGCGGACTTATGGTCTTGGCATTTATTGTCAGGACTACGCCGAGAGAATTCTCCGTAGAGATAGCAATAGAAGTTTGCCAAGGTATAAATTTCCGATTTTTAAATTCTAGCTCAAAAATGGCGAGAATGTCGTAGAGCTATGTGACTAAATTAACAACGGCGAGTCCCTGAAGATCGGGACTGTCTGCGTAAGAATGGGTACAGTCCGTCTCGAAACTAGTGCATCTAGACTCTTGCGACTCCTTTGGTGGAAAATAGGACCAAAATGCGCGGGTCTGGATAGGAACAACCGTCGAAAGCTTGGTTCTTAGGCTGTCTCCTAGGATGCTGGCAGTACAGTACAGTATTATATATTGTGAAAGTAAAACTCATCATGAATGTATTTTACAGGTAAGTACAATGCACACATGATCCCCCTTCCCGTTCTAGGCAACCACCTCCATCACTCTCATTCCAAGGTTACATTCGTGATATGGTAGTGATCGCCTGTCTGTGGCTTGATTTCTACCTCGGGATTCTACGCAAAATGTAAACTCAGAAGATTCGAGGCGGGGTGAATTTTAGGCTGATATGATTAGACACAGGTGCTGTCACCCTACTTCTCGCTTACTATAAGCATCTTGATCACGATAAATGCCAACGGGTAGTCCACCCAGTCATGACTCTTCGGGTTTGCGGGTATCTGCATTGTCACAATGGCGAAAGCCGACGAACACCCCATCCAGTCTCTCTGCGACCTCGAAATTCCCAAGTCTCTTCGATTTTCCCCGGACCGCTCAAGTGTTCTTTACTTAACTGAACTCACATGGGGCCATCGTAAAAGGAAGCACGTCGTCTCCACCCTTTGGCTGGCCTCCACAGGCAGTCCAAACTCTTCGCTGCAGCTCACTCCGGGCATCTTCCGCGACTACGCCCCCGCATGGACACCAGACGGAAAGACGGTGGCGTTTGTTTCAGATCGTGCTGGTGCTGGTGTCAAGTGGGCTATATATTTCTTGCCGTTGAAAGTTGGCGGTGAGGCATACCCGATAACTCCAGTGGAGAACACAAGTCTGATCGAAGCATTCGCCATCTCACCTCATGGCACCCACGTTGCGTTCCTTTCGGCTGATGAGGAGGTCCCATTTACTTCGGCGGGAGAAGACGCCCATAGTGTGCGGCCCTGGGGCGAGGGTTGGCGATTTACGCGCTTGAGGGTCCTTGACTTGCGTACCAAGAAAGTCCGGTGTGCCAAACTTGATAGGCACGTAACGGGCGTCTGTTGGAGCCCGGACGGGACTCATATTGGCTTCTCAAGTTGCCTATCGCCCGATATCGAAGAACCTCACCTTACCGGGATGACTGTGTCAGCTATCGACATCGATTTGAGCTCCGTGGAAGAGTTGTGCTACTTTCCTAAAAAAGTCGTTGACCTGACATGGGCTAGTGACGGGAATCTGTACTTCTGCGGAGGTGTTCCTGCTAACAAGATGTTCGCTGGCTACGGCGTCTATCGGACTGATTATACCACCAAACTTCACCAATATGAGTGGACGAAGTTTGGGGTAGAAGATGACTCAGTCGGCCTCATCATGGGTGGATGTGGTACAATTTTCGTCAACGTGCAACACCGGCTAGAGTCTCGCGTGTGCCTACTTGACAGCACAGTGCTGTACAGCAGGAAGGAGGAGCTCGAAGCATTCGACGCTGCAAGAGATACCGACGGCAAATTTGTCCTAGCCGTTGCAACTTCGGACATCAACCACCCTGCCGAGGTCTTCACCACTCTCTCGTCCGACGACGCAATGACTCAAATCTCGAATCACGGACAAGAGTTCGCAGGTCGTCGCTTTGGGACGTGCAGCTTCTTGACGTGTATGTCAACAGACGGCGAGGTTGAGCTAGATGCCCTCTATTTAACCCCGACCTCGTCTTCAGTCGAGTTCCCCCGTCACCCGCTGGCAACCGCGGTACTCATCCACGGCGGGCCCAACACTCGGCTCACCAACGCCTTCAACGCTTACTACTATATGCTTGCCCCGTATTTGCTGTCACTCGGCTTCGGGATTTTGCTTCCGAACTATCGTGGGAGCAGCGGACGTGGGCAGTGTTTCGCATCCTACTCCATCGGCGGGCTTGGCGTCTATGACTATTCTGATGTGATCGCGCTCACGCAGTGTGCGATAGACCATGGATATGCGGACAAAGAAAGACTGCTAGTAGGTGGATGGAGCCAAGGCGGGTTTTTGACAAATCTTTGCAGTGTACGTAATGGCTTGCACGGGGGTGGTTGGCGATTCCAGGCCGCTGTGCCTGGCGCTAGCATATGCGACATTGATGCTATGGCCTTGACCTCCGACCTCGGCTGCGTCTTCGAGCCTGAACTCTCGCGCGACGGTGTAGCCTGGAATATGGACTGTGGCGATACACGTAATCGCGCTGCGAGCGCCTTGTGGGCATTCAAAGACGCCGCACTGCGAGCCCATCGCGAGGGCGCTCCTGTTGTGCCACCTATGCTGATTTTGCATGGCGAGGCGGACGCTCGATGCCCTGTGTCACAGGCGTGGGGCCTCCGTCGTGCGCTACAAAGCTACGGCCTGCCCTTCGAACTTGTTATTTACCCCTCCCAGGGACACTTTTTTGAGGAGCAGAAGTATTGGGTAGATATGGCGCTCAGAATTGGCCGATGGTGCGAGAAGTACATCGGTGGTGGTGCCATATAATGAACAGCTAGCACTCGAACATTTTTTATGTGGTTATACTTTCCTACCTCGTCCTACTGTCTACTTCGGCTACACCCTTCTAAAACCACTGGCTATCACGCGTTGCTAGCTAACGTGGCAACGGGAGAGGAAAAAAAAAGCAATATCGCAGCAATTCGAGACTAGAGGAGAAACTCGAAAGGTGGAGGGAGGGGTGTGGGTTTCAAAAGAGAGCTCATGGACAGAGAGGATGTGCAGGGGTCTCTCTTGAATCTTATGGAAATTTAAATTTCTACGGAACAAGCCCTCTAGTTACCATTGAAAAAGTTTCCTTATTATTACGGTCTACATGATTTGCATTTTATGAATCAACCCTGCCTCGGTTCTTCCTAGTCTTCTTTTCAGTCCTTTTTCAATCATACAATCACCGACCTCTGTCCTCCGCCGGAAGTCGCATTCTTACTAGCTCATCATGTTGTATAGCCGTCATCTGCCCGATGTCTCAGCATGTTGGTTTCTCTTCGGCCTGTATAGATAGACACATTTCTTTGTTCTCTTAGCCGTGAACTCAAATTATATCAGTGACGAACTTTCAAGTGTCCGTTTCCTCTTCCATTTCACCTTTTCCTGGCAAAGTAGAAGAGAAGGAAGACTTGAGATGATCTATATAGGACCATAGAAACATGTAGGACTGTAGAAACTTGAATAAAAATATTTTTGAGGGTTTGGTTAGCCCCAAAAGCCTCAACTAAAGAATCTCAATTTACACGAAAGATATAAACCTCCTCCCATCTGTTTCCCTGCACTCTCTTAAACTAACCGATGCGATTTGAAGCACAATATCAGCTTGATAATCCCACACAGCTTTTCGCTAGCGGGTCTCAGTATATTGGCATGACCAGTCAACCCGTCATGGCCAGGAATCCGAACTATGGCTCCGGCATTGGCGTCTCTTCTGAATAGATAGTCAGACTGACTCTGATCAAAAATACGTCAATGAGAAAACCTACCCTGAAAGTCCTTTCTGTTTCTTCTTAATTGCCGAGCAATGAGATTGAAATGTATCTCACGCAGCATTCGCATGTATTGTAGTTGCTCTGACGATGGAGATTTGAAATTGACTTTGTCCGGATTGATGACACCGAATATACCAGCGGCTGTAGCCACTGCTCCAAGGGCGGCTATAAGCACAATCACAATGATGGCACTTGAACTTAGGCCCATTGTAGCGAGTTAAAGATAATTTAGAAAACCAAGCTTTTTTCATGATAAAATTCTTAGATCTCTATCTTATTTAAGATTCGCGCATCACGAACTGTTTTTTTAGACTCGGGTTGCTTTCTGAAAAGTGGGGCGCGCTCGCATTCCTCGGATTCGAACCGAAGTTCTACCATCACAATCTCTATCTAAAAACAACAGCTTCAAGGTGTCTATTTTAAGAGTAGACGTTTGAAAAATTTATTTAATATTAGTCGAGTCAATCGGAGTCCAATGGCTACTGCCTGTTTAATCTCTACTGTTATTTAGAGCTTGATTATCCTGCCGGCTCAGGCATTGAAAAGCAATCCAAAAGCCCATTCCAATTTCTTACCTCGCCTTCTGCTTTTTATCTTCCTAATTCTGATTTTCATTCATTCTGGCATTCGAAATCAAAAAATCCACCCTCATGAGTGGATATGTTCTCTACAATTACACCCCTTCGCTGGCGGTAGCCAACGTCGCACTCCTTCTGTTCCTTGCTGCAACCGTGGTACACATATTCCTTGCGATCAAAAACTGCACGAATTTTCTCACTGCCTTCATCATTGGTGGCTTCCTCGAGACTATTGGATACGGAGCGCGAGCAGTTAATGCCTACCAGGCTCCGAATTATTCGACAGTGCAATACACGCTGCAGAATCTTTTCGTTCTTATCCCGCCATCTCTCTTTGCCGCTTCTATCTACATGATTCTGGGTCGCATTATTCGTTTGAGGGCGACTCGAGATGTTTTCTAATTCCTGCGAGAAACCTCACAAAGATTTCTATTTTAGGAGACGTGTTGACTTTTTTCATTCAGAGCCGTGGTACGTGTCTAAATTGTTTTATCTTATATGTTTGCCGTTGCTATATCAACTGAAAACAGGCGGTGGAATTCTTTCCGGAGCAAACACTGAAAGCAAGCTCAAGCTAGGAGATAATGTGATCATCGTTGGATTAATTGTCTGAATTCTCTCCTTCGGATTCTTTGTCGTCGTTTTGGTCATATTCCACAAGAAAATCTTGGATAATCCTACCTCGACGTCCCTGACTACTTCAGTGACCTGGAACCGTTATTTGATGGTGCTCTACACTGCCAGTGGTTTGATCATAGTTCGCTGTGTATATCGTGTGGTGGAATATGTCCAAGGTCAGACCGGTGTTCTACAAAGCCATGAGTACTATGCTTATATCTTTGATACCGCACTGGTGTTCATGGTTATGGTCATTTGTGCAATTTTTCATCCCAGTCAGGTTGTACGGACAGACAAGATTGGATCTGATGAAACCGAACTAATATATACTTGAGATGAATTGTATGGACTACGAGCTTGGGAATATGGCGACTGAGAACTTGCAAATTATCCGATTAGTGCTAATCCGAGAACTAAACACGAGACGAATATGAATAGATTTTGCATTTAAAGTGAGACTTGAAACAAAGAAAATCCTACAAATTTGTTCTGTAAATCTTCAAAAATACTAGGACCATAGACTCATCTCCCTTCATATAACGTACCAATTGTGGCCTTTGACTCGCCATTAGACCTCAACCTTCTACATCAAGTCGCTCTTTTCGGGCCAGGGCCAGGATAGATGACTAAGCAAGTTATCAGCCTGAGGCATTCGACTTGGAAAGTCAACGCCAAGTCGGTCCTCTGAGGTTATCATTTCATCTCTAAGCCAGGTTCTCATTTTGCACATTGTCCGCGGACAAGAATCCAAGTCCATCAAGATGGCAGGACTGTTCCGCCTGCTCAAAATGCAGTATACACCCCCAACAGACCCTTTAACGTCTTTCGCTGGCAAGACAGTGCTGTTGACGGGCGCGACCTCAGGTCTGGGATATGAAGCTGCCATCAAGCTCCTCAACCTCGGCGTGGATTCCCTGATCATCGGAAGTCGTAGCTTGGAACGTGGCAACAAGGTTAAGCTAGAGCTTGAGAAATGCACCAATCGCCCCGACACTGTTCAAATCTGGGAGCTGGAGATGAGCAGCTTCCAAAGCGTGAAAAGCTTCGCCAGTCGCGCCAATAGTGAGCTTAAGCGGTTGGATGTCGCACTGCTCAATGCTGGCCTGTGGAATCGCGAGTATACGCAGTCACCTGAGAAGTGGGAGGAGACTCTACAAGTCAACACGTTGTCAACGTCATTACTGGCGCTCTTGCTTCTTCCCAAGTTGAGAGCGAGCTCCTCTGTTACCGATCCGACGCATCTCGGTGTCGTGTCCAGTCAACAATTTGTGCGCGTGAAAGCTGAAGGTCTTCGCACCGAGGGGCCGTTACTGGAGCATTTGAATTCTCCAGATCAGTTCCACGGGCCGAAACAATATGGCATTTCGAAATTGCTTCTGGAGTATGTCATGAAGAATCTCGCCAATCTTATTCGCAATGACGACGGGACACTACCCGTCATTGTCAATACCATTAGCCCTGGGCTTTGCCGGTCATCTCTTGGACGGCAATATGACCGATTCTACGAACGGTGGCTGGTCTGGATCATGTACAAGCTTTTTGCCCGTACGACCGAACAGGGCAGTCGCCTGTTGGTGACGGGAGTGCTCCAAGGCGCAGAGGCTCAGGGCAAATGTTGGCGGAACGATGGGTATCTAGAGTAAGTCACTCAATGAAACAAGAAAATTGATGAATTCTCCTAACATTTTCTAGTGAGTCCAAGGCCCTCACCACGGGAATCGAAGGAAAGGAATTCCAAGCCAAAGCGTGGGCAGAGATTCTTGATGTGTTGGAGCAGCAGGCGGCAGAAGTTCGAACAATCATCCAGCAAGCTTAGCTGAGAGGGAAAGAAATTGTCCGGCCTAAACTGCGTGGGGCTCGTATACTCGTATCCCAAATATATCACCAAAGTGGAGCTTAGCGTCCTATTGGAAGGAGAGACCCGCGGGTTGCAGGGGTTTAGCTCCGCGGCGACGTTTACTCCTTGTGGCCTGGTGGCTCCTTTCGAACGATTCGCGCGCGGCGATAGGGCTGAGCAGTCTGAACTGGCCCTGGGGATGGAGAGGTTCGCAATTCGTAAATTCCTCGGCTAGGGCCACATGTGCATTTGACTGAATAAATCCAATTGGGTGACCAAGTGGGGGAAAAGCAAAAAAAGGACGTGTAAGGCTGTAAGCTCCAGTTTTCCCTTTTGCTGGGCGGTTGGGCAAACAGCGGAACAGCCAAACACTAAAAACCAACTTGAGCCCCACGGCTCCGCTTGAACCTGAGTAACCTTGTCCTTCGTCCGTCTTCCATTTGGCCCCTCGAAGTGCTTTTCATATCCCCTTGGACATCCCTTTTGATCTTCCCGTTTACCACGCATTGGATTGTGGGCGGGTTGATTGTTTGTTCTGATATCTTGCCTGTGCAAGGTGATCTCATCCCTGGTTGTCTCGCGCTCCACTTATAATTGCGTCAGTGCCAGGCGACCATGGCCTACAACAAGAGCTACAATCCCGATGCGCTGCCAGCGTAAGTTCATACCACCAGGCATAATATTTGGGAAGAGCTTCTGATCGCTAACCTCGTGGGATGACATAGGCACGCTGAGCCAGAGCAGGTAAATCTCCTCGTCGCGCCAAGTTATTGTTGCGTGTGTCCCCACCAAACTAAACCATACTAAACCAAACGTCGCCAGGTCGCGCAGATGATAGGGAACATGCAGATGTCTGGAGGCCACGGTCAGAGCCAAAAGCCGCTTCCCTCGCGCCCACCACCACAGTCGACATCTAGCGGTGGAGTACCCTCTCGAGTGCCCGTCTCCAATGGTCCTCCTCCATCGCACGCATACAATAACGCCCCTCCCGCGAACCCCTACAACGGCCGACCCTCGCCCGCAAACGCGCCTCCCCCAAACCAAGGCCAATATCGACCTCACCCGTTACATCCCTCGCCACCTCCTCAGAACTACGGCTTCGGACCTCCTCCATCGCAGGCGCAGCGCAATCGACCCCCGCTCGCCTCGCGCCCGCCTCAATCCCCCCAACCCCCGCCTCTGACTGCTCCCACCGATGACCCGCAACAACTCTTCCCTCTCTTCCGCGCAGCCAACTCCTCGCATAGTGGCTCGCTCACCGAGCAAGAGCTCGGCTCTGCGCTCGTGAACGGCGACTATACATCTTTCCACCCGCGCACGGTGAAGATGATGATCCGAATGTTCGACAGGAACGGAAATGGTATAATTAACTTTGACGAATTCGTTTCGCTATGGAAGTACCTCGCGGCATGGCGGGAGCTGTTCGATCGGTTCGACGAGGACCGCAGTGGACGCATTAGCCTGCAGGAATTCGAGAATGCGCTGGTCGCGTTTGGATACCGTCTCACGACGAAGTTTGTGTCTGTCCTATTCACTGCTTTTGAAAGTAAGACGCGGCAGGTTAATGCGCCGTCGAGGAGTCCTGGTCAGAATGGAATGAGCTTTGATCTGTTTGTACAGGCGTGTATCAGCCTGAAGCGGATGACGGATGTGTTTAAGCGGTATGATGAGGATCGGGATGGGTATATTACCGTGAGCTTTGAGGAGTTTTTGACTGGTACGTTCTGAAATTCCCCGAGCTGAGTTGGAGGATTTGACTCGACTTGAAGCAATCGCTAACAAAGATGCTTCTGCAGAAATTATCCTGCTGCAGGATTAATACGCTTTCGCGACACCATGCTCGGACGTTTGCATATGGTTTCCCTTGTTGTTTATTTTGCATTCCCCATTGCGCTTGTTCTTCGTGGTTATCTGCTTTTGGATCTCGTTTATTGTCCTGGTTCTCGAGCTGTCGATGTTTCTCCCCATTATACCCATATCTCCATACCCCATTCTCTTCCCGTCTCCTTCGTGATAGAATTCCAGCTAAAGGCTGTTGCATGTTGATTCGGGCGTTGTCCAGTCTATCAGTCTTGCAAAGAAACCGTTATACGAATTCAGAATCTTTCTTCTAGTACTTTTTGCCTCTGGTTGCAGATCATCGGGTGGACTGAGGATATTCCGACTCCTGTTGTCAGATTCTTTCGTGAAATACATTCTAATCGCTAGATACAACACCGTCCTAGATGTATAAGCCACGTGAAACGCAAAGGCACGACATTCAGAATGTATCTTCGTCACCTTGGGGGTCTCGAATCATTTGTCCTGCTCTCATACATCATAGGCTTGTTTGTTTAGCTGTCTATGTAGGGTCCATTTGTTTGCGAACAGAAGAAAAGCCCGCCTGTCATGATTAGAAATGAACCAAACTGCTTCTGCCATGAATCGAACCTTCAACCTTCTCCTCCCTATATACTTCGCCCTGTTACGGCGTCGCCATCCACGGACACGGAAAAACATCGCCAATCGCCAACCCGATGCTGAATATAGTATATAGCACCCCATTTCTACCCTTTAATACTATTAAAAAGGCTATTCAAGATTTAGAACTGACAGAATATAAAAGTCTAACGTAGATCTCTACCATAAGAATAATGTTACCAGAAGAAATCTACGAAAAAATGAACTCCCCCCCGCCTAGGGGTGTGCCTGGCGGTCCGTGGAGCTTGAAGCGCCAACACTGGCCCAGTACTTTCTTCTTTTGTTTGCCCACTCCTCCAGGGCACACCAATGGTTCTCCAATTTATGGTGGATACCAACTAGGCCATCAGAGGGGACGGGGGGAATGATTGTTTGACCCGGAAACCGGTCATAACCTTGCGAATCCCAGATTTGGGTAGGAGCCTTAGCAAACAAACATGTAGATTCGAATTTTCTAATCTGTCACTTGTCAGCAGGGCCCTGTATTGGGCAGGGATCTGATGATGAGTATAGCAGTATCAGATTGAATTTCTCTGTCTATCAATCTCTCAGTATTTTTAACCTTAATAGATTGGCTGTTGGTTGTCCGACGGGCCGAGTCTTGGCGCCCCCCCTTGCTTTTTTTAACCAACGGAACATCCGCACATGGCGATGATGCGCATAGTTATACGAATGACCGACAGTCACCTATTGACTCATGCACGCAATTCCCCGATTTCCAAGTTTTTAACACACCGCTACAAGCTTATCGCACGATAATCTATATAACTCCGATCTCGATACTTGACACATCATTCTCCGAGCTGCATGTAACTACCCTCGACCGATGTACTCATCATCTTCTCGGCATTTCGGCCTCCATAACTTCCGCCGACCGATTCCTTCTGGCAGCCCCAGAATTAACTCCGAGCTTCTTCCCCCAACTGACTTTCTGACTCTTGCAACACGAGCGCCAAGATTACATATAAACCAAGTCATGCCTCGCTAACTGCTTCTCAATAAACCTTAAGCTTTGCCAGTCCTGACCCGACTATACACTTCTTGAAAGCCTCGTGGTGATCGGGGATTTGTTTGCAGAACTTGCGCGCCGATCGATCGATTCTAATCACCGAGGCGCTACCGGTTTCTGGCCGCGACTGTCTCGCCCCGCTTGAAACTTTTACCTAACGATTCTCCCTTTCTCTGTCGCGTGGTCAACGTCGAGCTTTTCTTCAATTTCGCTTCGGCTTTCATATCACGATGACGGGCGTGCAACAGAACCACGACTCGTCCAGCGGCGACACAGTCGTCTCGCAGACTGCATCGGAAAAATCTCCCGTCCAGACACCGTCTTCCGCTGCGCAAGAGAAAGAGCTAGAGCACAACCAGGACCTGGATACATCCGTCCCAGCTGAGGACCCGGAAAAAGATGACGAGGATAATGCGATCAAGAAACAAGCCTCTGGCGCGCCGCTGGACCGCACGCCCTCGCAAGCAGCAAAGATGGGCAAAAAGAAGATCATCGTCGTGATGACCGCGCTTTGTCTGGCGCTGTTCCTGGCGGCGCTGGATATGACCATTATCTCAACGGCTTTGCCTACGATCGCGGCTGATTTCAATGCTTCGGAGAGTGGCTACTCGTGGATCGCGTCGTCGTATCTTCTTGCGAATGCGGCTTGTATTCCGCTCTGGGGCAAGATCAGTGATATTTGGGGTCGCAAGCCGATTATTTTGCTGGCCAACGTGTGGTTCCTGGTTGGCAGTTTGATCTGTGCTTTGGCTAAGAATATGGCCATGATTGTGGCCGGCCGTGCTATTCAAGGTGTTGGTGGTGGAGGTATCATTATCATGGCTAATATTAGTGTGACGGATCTGTTCAGTATGAGGTATGTTGGCTTCATGGTCATCTTCTGACTAACGCAATGCTAATCCTTCTTCACAGAGATCGCCCTATGTACTATGGGCTTTTCGGTGCTACTTGGGCGATCGCTGGTGCACTGGGACCTATTATCGGTGGTGCCTTTACTACCAGTGTTACCTGGAGGTGGTGCTTTTACCTGAACTGTATGTACACTTTCTCAGCCCTCTGAAATGATTCCAAGCTAACGAGTCCTGCAGTGCCCATCGGTGGATTCTCGCTTTTCATTCTCTTCTTCTTCCTCTCTATCGAGTCGCCCAAGACTCCATTCCTCGCTGGCCTGCGCAGTATCGACTGGGCAGGAACATTCCTCATCATCGGCGGCACTCTCATGTTCCTCTTCGGCCTCGAATTCGGCGGCATCAACTACCCCTGGAAGTCAGCCACTGTTATCTGCCTTATCATCTTCGGCATCTTTGTCTGGATCCTGGCTATGCTCGCTGAATGGAAGCTCGCCAAGTACCCCATCATCCCTCCACGCCTGTTCAACGAGTGGTACAACATTCTCATTCTCATGGTCTGCTACTGCCACGGCTTCGTCTTCATCTCGGGAGCCTACTACCTCCCGCTCTACTTCCAGACCGTTCTCCTCGCCTCCCCCATTCTCAGCGGTGTCTACACCCTGCCCATGGTCCTCTCACTCTCCGTCGTCTCCGCCGCAACGGGTATTGTCATGAAGAAAACCGGTCGCTACCGCGAAATGATCATCGCCGGTCTATTCTTCATGACCCTCGGCTTCGGTCTGCTGATCGATCTCAAGCCCTATGCTTCCTGGCCACGTATCATCATCTACCAACTAATCGGCGGTATCGGTGTCGGACCGAACTTCCAAGCACCCCTCGTCGCCTTCCAGGCCAACATCCGCCCCGCAGACATGGCCACCGCAACCGCAACATTCGGCTTCGTCCGCCAACTGTCTACCTCCATGTCCGTCGTCCTGGGCACAGTCATCTACCAAAACGTGATCGGGCAACAAGCCGACAAACTCATCGCAGCCATCGGCCCCGAGCGGACCGCCCAAATCTCCTCCTCCTTCGCCGGTTCTTCCAAGGAACTCATCAAGAGTCTGACCCAGTCCCAGCGCGAGGTCGTCCTCGAGGCGTTTACTTTTGCTCTGAGCCGCATGTGGATTTTCTACACTTGCATAGCGGGTCTCGGCTTCGTTCTTTCGCTGTTCATTCGTCCTCGTGAATTGACCAAGACGCATACCATTCGCAAGACTGGTCTTGAGGAGCAAGAGCGTGCGCGTCAGGAATTGATTGAGTCCCAGCGTAAGGCGGATGGGAAGCCCGAGGTTGAGGCTTGAGTTGCTCTGGCCTGACTTGACCTGGTCTGGCTGCGCTTTCTGATACCCTTTGTTTTTCTTGATTTCTCAATTTCTCTTTTTTGCTTGGACACCCCACGTTTTGGGTGTGTGGCTCTCCTCTTCGCTGTATTAATATTCGGTGCTTAATGTCTGTATTTAATTAGAACTCAGCATGGCGAGTTGACTTGTCCCATGAACTAGCTCGTCGCGCATTGCATTTGTCTCGTGAAGGACCCAGCTCCCGTTTGACCTCACCTGGGTTTGGCGGGCTTTCGGGGCTCTCGTGGCATATCAAAAGTATGAAATATTTGCACATAATGGAAAGAATGGAGTTAATGAGGCATATTTGGCTCTTTAGTATTGTAGATATCTGATACCAGTTGGTTTTATGGACTGGAAATCCCCCTTCAGCCAGGACACAGCGTTGCTGCCGGGTGTCTTGACGGATAAATTGCGCCCACTCAACCGAATTATCCTACAAATTTGAGTGCATTTGTGAAAACATTTCGGTTATTGTAATATCAGGTGTCATTAAATGAGTTCTTCGCCCGAAATTCCATATTGCGAGGGTGTCCCAATTCGAAGTATCACCAGTACATGAACAAGAGCCTGGAACAATCTACCACCTACTGCCACCTACTTCTGTCAATCCGTGAGGTATTAATAATTTGAAGCTTGAATAGTCAGCCTGTCTACTGCGAAATAGAACGATGGCCCGAATGACCTCACATAACATTCACTTCATTGATAGGCCTTAGGTTCTCAACTATCTCGGTCGGACATCTGGCCGAGCGGCTCCACCCGCCTACCCTTATGGAGACATCGTGAACCTCAAATATCGGCCCTACGCAAGAGACCCACATCCCGGAGTCATGCCAACCCTCGAATGATCCATAAATGTCGCCGAGAGACTCGCTGACTCAATACCCCCAAGATTTATCAGCAAAGAGACCGAAAAGCTCGTGAACACGAAAATATTCTGACTCTGTCTAATTTTGACCTCCCTATATCTTGGACGCTCATACTTAGGAAGGAGGTCAATATTACTCCCATAACCGGTGAGAAAACAACCCATCGCACGCAAAATTTCAGTCTAATCTCGAGGTGTGAAAATGCAGTCCTATCTGCAGTATCGTCGATTGGGAGATTCTGTCCGCGCCCAGCTGGAGGACGTATATACCCAGCGCAATGCCAATCCCACCGTGAAGAGAGATTCGACATCGAGCTCTTCATTGGATTCGGATTCCATTAATTTTCCCGAAAGAGCAAATCAAATCAATGGCGAAGATGATGCCGCAGTACCATCAAAACCCGAATCGCTGGAGAAATGCAAAACGCAGCGCTCCGAGAAGACAGCTCTGGCGCATTCCCTTGCGGGTGTTGATATCCAGAAACAACTCGCGTCGACAAATCAGCCGGCTGATTTGTTCATTGTTGGCTGGGATGGCAAAGATGATCCCCAAAATCCGATGAACTACAGTTTTTCGAGTCGGCTTATCGCCACACTACTCGTTTCGGCACTGGCTTTCGTGGTTGGTGCTGCCTCGTCAATTAATTCGGCTGTTCTACCTCAGAATGCGGCCGCGTTTGGCGTGAGCGATGTTGTGGGATCTCTTGTCACTGGTATGTGAACTATTCAACAATTATTGTATGGGAGCTGATTATTTCTCGGCCTTAGCTTTATATCTGCTCGGTTTTGCGGCTGGGTCTCTTGTTAGCGGCCCGCTCTCTGAGATCCTGGGCCGCAATGTTGTATACACAGCGTCCCTGACTCTGTTCATGATCTTTATCATGGGCTCTGCACTTGCACCCAATCTTGGAGCGCAATTGGTCTTCCGCTTTCTAGCTGGAATCTTTGGTTGTCCACCACTGACCTGCGCAGGAGGTACCATCGCCGATTTGTGGAATCCACTAGAGAAGACGATCTACTTCCCCATGTACGCAATCCTTTCTTTCGGAGGACCTGTCCTTGGTCCAGTGATTGCTTCGTACATGGGTCAAACCGGTGTTCTCTCCTGGCGCTGGACGGCATGGATCATCCTCATTATGTCCGGCGCTATCCTGGTCTTGATCACCCTTTTCCAGCCGGAGACATACTCTCCACTACTCTTGAAGTGGAAGGGCAAGCAGCTACGCAAAACCACCGGTGATAATCGCTTCCGATCGGAGATGGACATGGAGAAGATTGCGCTGTTCAGCCGTATCAGCGGTGCTATGAAGCGCCAGTTTCTGATTACCATCCACGAGCCGATTATCTTGTTGATATCGCTGTATATGACTGTGTTGTATATCGTGTTGTTCACCTTCTTCGATGGATATACCTACATCTTCAGCGATGTGCATGGTCTCTCCCAGGGTCTGACTAACATTGTCTGGGTTGCCATGTACGTCGGTATTTCGCTGGCTACCTTCCTCATCTTCCCCATCTACAAGTGGACGAAGAAGGAGTTTACCCAGGCAGCACAAGCAGTCAACGGCGCTGACCCGGCTGTTGATCCACATGCCCTCGATGGTGTGCACACCCAACCTGAGATCCGACTGTGGTTCGCTATGTTCGGAGCTCCTGCTATCCCGATCAGCCTCTTCTGGATGGGATGGACCGACTTTGTGAGTTGCCCTCAATTCCCTCAATTCCCTCTAGAATCCTCATTTCTAATTATATTCCAGGAGTCGATATCAGTCTGGTCCCCCATACTCGCCTCTTCCCTTTTCGGCTTTGGTACTATCTGCGTCTTCATCAGCTCCTACATGTATGTCATCGACTCGTACAGCGTCTATGCAGCATCGGCGCTGGGATTTATGACAGTCTCCCGCTATTGTGCTGCAGGTGGCATGACGGTTGTTGGGATTCCGTTCTATCAGAATATGGGTGTTCATTGGACACTTACTATTCTTGGATGTATTAGTGCTTTGCTGGTCCCTGTGCCTTACGTGTTTTATATGTATGGTCCTGTTATTCGGCGGTGGAGTCGTTATGCTATTGCAGAGGAGAGCAAGGCTTAGGGTGGGTGAAATGCTGAAATTATAGGGGAGTGAATTAATATAGTCGCCGTTGATGAATCTTTGTTTTTCTTTTCGCTCCACGGACATTGCCTTACGATGGCTTCTATATTGTAGATCGATCATTTCTTGGCTGATGGGCGCAGGCAGAAGTGAGGCACCTTGCGTTCGTGGGTTGTACAATCCTGCAACCTAAGAGGCTGAGCTGGAGTGATCTCCCTTGGCAACCAAGGGCTGCCAAGTATATCTGTAACGACCCCTGTCTACACCCGGGTTTGGGGATTCGGGCGCCCCAAGATCGGCATTTGGCCCAGCGCCCGGGCGTCATTGCCGTGCAGGGCTCAGCCAACCCTTGAACATGAATATGAAGGAATTTAAATCTGCTTTCACGCCACTCTCGAGGCACTAGTAGTCACGCCAACGATCTCCATGCCCCCACCTCCTAGTATCAACTGTTCAGCACCGGCCCCTTCTCCTTTACCCATTAACAATGATATCACAGGTATCGGCGTTGTTATCAACTACCTTGCGACTGCTAGTCTTGCTCTTTTGATCATCTTGATCTATTATTTTGTCGCAAATCAGCCAAGTCGCAACCCATTTGACACGTCTGATCCAGGCAGTCTGCCATTTTGTCCCAATCCAATTGACGATATCGTCCTTCGAGTGCTACGGCGATGGCCGACGAAGCTTCTGAGACGCTTCCTGGGATCACACCGGATAAGCCCTGGGATAAGTGCTCGACTGGAAAAGGGTCTTGTCAAAGTGGGTTGTCTTGAGATATTCCTTGAAGTTATATGAAACAGGACTACGCTCACATTGCCCCAGTGTATTCTAGCGATGAGCGATCTGCAAATCGTGACTGGCTTTTCAACCCTGATCAGTGGCCTTGTCCAGCTTGAAACGGGTCTTGCGGCCTATCAATGGCTGTTTATCGTTGAACTGGCATGGTTTTCTTCCCTCACTCACTTGGCATGCTTAATGTTGCTACAAAACCACCTATATCGCCATACATCTGAGCGTTTATGGCGGCGATTTGCTATGGATGCACTGGCAACACTTGTCATATATGGTTTATTTTCAACTGCGAACCCCTGGTGGAGCTCTGGCGATTATGACCAAGGCATCCCTGCAATTTGCCATCTAGGTGTTTCGTCGCGACCCCCATACAGTATCATATGGTCTATCACAATGTGGACAGGGAAATCTTTCCACTCTGTGAACTTGGCGTTCTGGACGAACGTGGTCTCCATTATGTTGATCTTGATCGGATTCACCTCCCGGGTCATCAGATTATACAGAACGCTCTCCGTGAACATCTTTGGTCACGTCAGGCTCTGGCTTAGTGCTCACGTACGGCGGATCTTACGTGTTATTTTTATATGGTATTTTCGAGATGGCTGTAAAGGCAGTCTAAAACGTTCACTCTTATACCGTCCCGTCCTTGCCTTATTCTTGACAGTGCGGTTTATTATCGACGGATGGACCTCGGTTCTTTGCGAAGTAAGTTTGAGTAGCAAGCCTCATCATCGATACTGACATAAATCAGGTATGCTGGCTGATTACAGCCTTAATTTGGGGGTTATCCGTCTGACGTTCGTCCTCGATCCGAATGATGGTTTTCAGGGTGACTTTCCAATTTTCTGGGCGGTGGAAGTCGCGATTGGTCATTTGGACAAGTCGTAGCTGTGATACTATTAGCTGCACTACTTATCACTGTCATCGAATATTTCGGTGATTATGAGTACTTGGAGCTCTCTTATACCTCTATGACTGTTGCTAACGCGCAAAGAAGCCGAGCACAGCAAGAAGATGATGTCCAACAACTATCCTAGCCAGGTAAATGCGCCTGTATTACAGAGAACACGGGATGATATTACTTCTCTGCTGAACGAGAATGACATTGAAGATCCCGAGAATGACTGGAGTCATCATTCTCTCACCTTTGTTACAGCAACAATCTGCGCAGCTTTTACATGCATGCTGCTTTTTGGAGTGTTCTTCCTTTTCAGCATCTTAAACTTCAGGACATCGCCAATACTCGAAATTGTTTCGCGCTCTTCTGGTATAGGGAGGGCATTCAGTGGCCTGTACGGTGTCATTCTTTTCTCGCTAAGCGTCGAAGTGGTCCTGGTGAAAAGCAGCCCGTGGGTTTGGTATCCTTTAGAATTTCTCAACATAGGTGGCTTCACTGCTAGCATCATGCCCTTCGTCCTACCCGAAGTCATCTATGGAATTAAATTATGGCTACAGGGCTATTTTGCTGCGGCTTACATCTTATTTGCCCTCATCCATCGGGTATTTGATGTGTTTAAGAAATACGAAATCTTGTCGCTCATGTTCAACTGAAACGAGGAATGATATCGAGTACAAATTGAGCATTTTTTTTCACGTTTGTCTTTTATTGGGTCAATTATTGGTGATAGAAAAGACTGTAACTTTGATTTTCGCTCAACAAGTCGGCTCGGCCCCTACGCTTGCGCTTTGTCCCATATTTTTGCAAGCGTTGCTCAGCTTACAAAGACTACGTTTTTATCTCAAATGGCATTATTCGATCAGTTTCCATGGTCAGTAGTCTCGAAAATACCAATTGCGTAGTTGTACCCCCCGGGTAGGTCGATTGGCAACATCTCATCCAGCATAGAAATGGCGATATTCTGAGAACAAACACTGCAAACAACCGGGGGATTTGGATTTCTCAGCGCCCACCAGGAACCCGATGAACCCGCAACTATACTGCACATAGCGAGGGAGATCATAAATAAAATCGCTCCCGCATTTTCGGAGCTCTTGGACTGAGCGTATCTCGTCGATCGGCCAGCACTCAGACTCGCTTGATCAACAATCATAAACACCCATCTCCAACAACAACCTACAACCTCACCGCCGGACGGTACCTCTCGGCTCGGCCAAAATGGCGGCTATATTGCAGGGGCATCAGGTACATCCTGATGGGCGAGCATGGAAGACACACTTTCCAAAGGGTGATCTTTGGGTATTTGGATATGGGTGAGTTGAAATATCGGCCTTGCTACATTAATCATGGGCATACCACCACTATCAAACAACACAACTTGGAACCTGTCCTCTTTCTTCCCGTCGGAAAACAAAAGAACCAAATGCTGACTCCGACCCTAGAAGCTTGATTTGGAAACCACCACCACACTATGGTATGCAAGAACGGCTTTTCCACATTTTAGTGACAAAAAGACCCTCCTCGAAACGAGCTTATCTACCGAACCAGTAGATACTATCGAAGCATGTCCAAACCCAACTAACCACGTCAACATTTAGACCAGCGGGTCCCAGGATACATTAGTGGCTATGTGCGGCGATTCTGGCAGGTATGCGAAACCCGGTTCCCCTCCCATATAGTACATGCTGGAACACATGTTGGAGTACTGTACATGCTGCATCCCAATTGTACCATCCTGGCGGGGTTGGCGCATTCAAGTCTAGAGCGATCCAAGCTGACACATGCCCGGCGTGGCGTTCCTCTTTCAGGCTAGGTATGTTTCCCAAAAGTGGGCGCGGGGAGGCGGGTATCTACATCCGTCTGCGATTGCCCAGCGACGTACATACAGTACAGTCGGATATCAAGGAGGGAAAAAAGAACATGAAGCCGACTAACAGGGAAAATGGAATGATAGTACCGATCACCGGGGCACGCCTGAGCAGCCGGGACGAGTCGTTACCGTAATTGAGCGTGGGTTTTGGGAGACGCTGGATGATCCGGTAGGTGGTGTCAATAGTACCGATCCCTGCTTTTTCTGCTCTGCTTATCTTGCCTTGCGCTCGGATGGGCATTTTCAACTGCCGAAGGCCCCAAGGGGATTGATCAGTTTCAGCCTCAGCCTCAAACTACTGTCTCAGTCCAGTCCAGTCCAGTTTCACCACGCTAACCAAGTACCCGATACTCGGCATCAAATATAGCTCGCAAGCCTAGAATCCGAGTCCGCCTCCACAGGCAAAGTCTGGGGTGCAGCATATCACATCCCATCCTCCCACGCCGAAGAAGTCCACGATTACCTGGACGAGCGTGAAATCGACGGCTACAGCGTGCGCTTTACGCCGTTCCACCCTACAACAGGGCCGTCCGACGACCCGCAAGAGAACGCGAATCACGCCACGCCGATCACTTGTATGGTGTACATCGGGCAGCCGACGAACCCGCAATTCTTGCGTGAGCCAGAACGGCGCGCGCCGCAGGATGTCGCGCGGGTAATCAGTGCGGGATATGGGCAGAGCGGGAAGAATACGGAGTATTTGTATTTGTTGGAGAAGGCGTTGGAGGGACTTGGACTGGGTACAGCGGATGTGCATGTTACTGATTTGGTGAAGAGGGTTAGGGCGATTGAGGCTGCTGGGTTGGCGGATATTGAGGAGCGGGAGGCTGAGCAGGAGGTGAAGGAGTATTTAGCGCGGTCGCCGGCGGAGCATGTACATGGGGATAGGATTGAGTGAGGTTGATGGACCGGGGTTCGAGAGGCGGAGTTGGTCCTTGTCAGTGGCAGTATAGAATAGAATGCATCGAATTGATTTTCGCAGTTGACACACAAAAATAGAGGGATAGAGCTCGCTGGCTTGTTAGCAATAAGAACTCGGCTGGAAATCAAAGTCATGCTTGTAGATCTCAAGACTGCGCGATTTTTGCTCAAGTGAAACATTTATCCTCCTTCAATACTAAAACAAGCATCACATCCCATGAGAGTACAGAGGACGAGCATGCAAGACAGAGCAAAGCTTTCCAGAAAACAGAAGGCATCAAAACATAAATCATATCATAGAGGACACATCATAGACCAAACTAGAGCCAGGACGTGGAAAAAACATCCATCCATATTTACCCGTACAGCCTGAAAGTGAAGAGATCATCGGTGCCTCATCGCACGCATAATATGAGATTAAACGGAGGAAGCATAAAAGAGACAAAAGATTAGAACGAGGATCTGTTTGCATGTTCCGCGTAAAAAAAAGCCATAACCCAGTTCTCGCATCGCATTTCGAACCCCGATCCCGACCCGGTCAAATTTCAATTCGTCACTCCCTTCGTCTCAATTCGTCTCAAAAGCAGTCGTAAAGCAGTTTTGCGTGTGTAAAATCAAAGAAAAGACGTCAAAAAGGGGGGTATCCCGAGCATCTGGAAATGGGACTGGACCTTAGTTGCCCTCGGGCGCCGGGGCCTGGTTGTTGTTGCGCCAGCCTAGAAACAAACAAATATGTTAGCATGAGCGATCATCTTGCAGCAGCAAGAGCCAGAGATAGAGGTAAATCAACTAACCACCGCCGCCGCCGTAGCCAGCGTTGGCACCGCCGCCTGTAAATTAACCATAGTTAGCTTCATGTTTCAGCGGAAGCGCTGCCCAGGCCAGCGCGGATCTTCAGCAAATCGCTCCACCAGGATCAAAACTCACCATAACCGCCGCCATAGTTGCCGCCGCCGTAACCACCGTTACCACCACCGTTACCACCGTTACCACCGTAGGGCTGCTGCTGTTGCTGATAACCGCCGCCGTATCCTCCACGCTGGTAGCCGCCGCCGTTACCGCCGAAGCCACCACCACCACCACCACCACCGCCGCCCTGGTAGCCATTACCGGGCTGCTGGTTGTATCCGCCGCGGCCCTGGAAACCACCATCGGGACGGCTGGGGCGGTCAAAGGCCTTGTCGACGCGAATGACGCGACCATCGAACCTGCCGAATGCGATTAGTTGAACAAGTCCGATTAAGTCCGATAAGAACGATTTCGCCTTACTCCTGGTTGTTCATGGCGCTCATGGCAGCATCGGCCTCAGCATCAGTCGCAAAGCGCACGAAGCCGAATCCACGACTGCGCAGAGTGGCGCGATCCTTGACGACGATCTGTACATTCTGGGGTTAGGTTCTGGGTTCTGCAACTTTTGCCACGGGGAGGAGAAGGGGTGCGGGGCACTGGGGTCGCGCAGATAAATACTGACAGCTTCCTGGATCTCGCCGAACTGCTGGAATCCCTCGCGGAGAGTATCATCATTGGTGTGCCAAGAAAGGCCGCTTCATGGCGAAAGAGGTTTCATTAGTTTTTGAATCATTTTGTCAAAATCCCAGATCATGATGGGAGATGTCATGGGGATTTTTTTTTTTGAAGAGGACAGTTCTCGGGTGAGGAGGGGCCAAAACCAAGTGAAGCGGGGGGTGAGATTTCGGGGAGGAGAACATACTGAACAAAGAGCTTGGACATGATGGCGGGAGTTGCTCTCGAAAGGTGTAAAGACCGGGAGAGATAGAACCTTGAGGGAAGAGAAGATTAGCGACCCAAAGGGAAGATGCGGAAAGGCGAGACGCACGGGAAGATAGGAGAGAAGGTTGAGAAGCTCTCCGGGGCGAAAGCAAAAAGGTTCGAAAGGGTAAAAAGCCCAAAGTGAAATGGAAAGAAGAAAAGGTTGTGCCTCAGCACGGCCGAGAGAGAAAGAGCAGGGAGAATCCTAGTGGTTGCGAAACGAGTCAGCAGTCAAAAACACCCGTGTAACAATCCCACTGCCTTAGGGCTTCCACATCCTTGGGATTTTTTTCTCACCTGGCACCAATAATAGTCCAAGATGGAGAAATATAATGCTGACTTGAGGGTTTTTGTTGGTATGCCGACCAGTGAGAAGCCTGTATGGGAGATACGGGAGAGGTACGATACCTAGTCAGAGGTGATGAACAAGAGTCGTAAAAAGGTGGCTAAGCTGTGCAAGTGGGGGGCCATTATGACTGTAAGAAGAGGAATCACTAATTAAATACTGTGGTTTTTTGGTCTAGTTTCCTGCAGATGGTTCTAGTCAACTTGGTAGTAGTAGCTACTAGCTAGTAGTAGTATGTAGCAGTAGAATTAGTATTATTCTTGGTAGTATTCCTTAGTATTGCGTTTATTCCGTTTAGGAATGCGTAGATAGAAAGAGGTACTAGTGAGTTATCTAAGCCCAAATCAAATGGATTAAATGGATCAACTGGAAACAAAATGGATACCTTCCTCCCTAAACCCATCAGTCCCACCGGTCTAAACTTTGAACTGTTGGATTGTCGGGACCCGGCGGCCTGTCTGAGTATGCACTCCGTCAATCAGATGTTACCCGAGGCTGGATCTGGAGACATGGGGAACGCTAGCAAGCATCGGCTGATGGTCAATGTACCTGCCCCTCATCTGCATTGTATCTTTTGTCCTCTGCACTGGCACCGGAGTCCCGACAAAGTCCTGTCCAGATCTACAACGGTTGCAGAGACTGGACATACAACTCAAAAAAAGCAAAAATAAGAGCAGATCCTTTTTGCTGGCCTCCGTGAACGGATTGTATCGGGATCTCGCTTGGATGGAAGTTGTCCGACATAGGAGATATCAGGCAGTAGCGCGGTGCCAGAACCACCACCAGCGGACCAAGAAGGTACCCTGAAAGCCATCGCGGGCGGGGCGGGGCACTTTCCATGCATTGCGACCCGTGGAAACAGGCGGCACAAGTCCTCGACGATTGTCTTGAATGGTGGACTCTGGGTGGAAGAGAGAGAGAGAGAGAGTAGGAGACAAGAAACCTGGGAAGCAGCACACTGCAACACTGTACAGTAGCCACAACCCACAACTTTCTTCCCCCCGTACCTCACAGTTTGTCCATGCATTTTGGGACAGCTGCAATGTTGACTTTCTGGCCCCCATTCGGCCGGGGATTGGCCCACCTCCCGAACATCAGCATGGTCTAGCCACCATGCACCATGCAACACCTTTGGAGATGGGCTTAGCCCTGCCAGGCCCATTTGGGAATCTGTCCGACCACAATGATCATCCGCAATGGCTCGCCCGTGTGTGCAGGAGGGGCATCAGGACCCACAAGCCGCTTGGGCCGTATTCCGTCCTGTCGGGTGGACTGCGGACGTGAAGGAAGATCCGCACATGGATCGGCTTGACAGCGCCGACAAACAGTGTTTTGGATGATGAGAGAAAGAGGGTGTCAGTTTGTACAGAGTCCAGTGGAAAAAGAATTGGGGCGGAAACCTTGTAAGGAGGGGTTGCCCCAGAAGTTAAATTGATCCCTTGCTGCTGCCAGCACGATGTGGACTAAGTGTGCTGCAGAATAGCGTATTTTGGAGCTTGGCGCGCGTCCTTGAAAATGACAATCATGAAAGGGACAGTCGAATGGTGCCATCATTGGCAGATGGTCGCAACTTGAAGGACGATGAAGTTGAGAACAAATAAAAAATGGCGAGGACAGAAAGGGTGAGAACGAGGAGGATGCTGTTGCCGGCGGGGGCGTGACTTCCTCAAGCTGAGCACGTCGACGGGTACTTGAGTCCCCTGCCGGCTTGGTGCATCAATACCGGACATCTCGCTTCTCCTCACTTATCACCGCCCAAATGGAGTCCGGTACTGAGCAATTGATTCATCAGTGGTTGGCAAGCGTTCCCGAGGGCGCTCCATCACAGCCGGACTGTGGTATGTTTCGGAGTACTGTGATTCGGCCAGGTCACTGACAAAGAACGATATGCAGAAGGGCTGAATGCCGCAGGTCTTGAGCCCAATGGAGGGCTCCCTACCGTTCTGGAGCCAACTGATACTGGCCCTGCCATTCGTTGGCCCAAGATCAACAAACGACCTCGAGATAGCAGTGCAGACCATGGGCAACGGGACCAACAAGACAGTACAGGGAACAAGTACGAAAAGAGACCACGGCGCAAGACTCGAGATGATAAATATGAGTATAAGCGGCCGAGCTCTTCGAAACAACGAACATCCCAGCCACACAAGGACAAAGGCAAAAGGTCGCGGAAAAGCAGGAAGCATACGATGAATGACGCATTTCATGCAACCAACGTTGCTCGGGACAGACTCACCGTAAGTCGTTGAACAAAGCTTTGTTCGATATCTCTGACCTTGTGGGTAGCTTCGCAATACCCTGAACATGGGTATATTCAGCAAAGGCAAAGCATCATCTCCCATCAAACTCCGCGATGGTACGTAGTCCAGCGCATGGATCGACAATCGACCATGGCTAACTGACTGTAAGGAAAATTCCCCGACCCTGCTTTTTCCGAGGCCCATTTTCTGTCCCATAAAGAACGAGGCCCATCAGGGACAGGTACTGGTAAGGGCACGACTTTTGACGAGTCTCCCCTGCAGAGGAAGGCCGATGGAAAACCTTCACACCCGAGGGTTTCCCATTATGTCTTTCATGAACCTCCAAAGCTGGTGCGCACTGAGACATATCTTGGTCATACCGTGGATTCATCGGCGCAATCCAGCCACAGAGATCAATGGCATCCATCGGGGTCAAAGGGTGTCGTTCCATCTCTCCCGGCTGCAGGTTCCATCACTCAAGAGAACTTGGGAAGCATTCTGAACAGGGCCCATGATATACAAAGTCAATTATGCCACTCATTTCAGGAATCTCCATCACCCACGCCATACTCTTGGTCTGTCAGTGACAGGCAGGAATCACAGCGAAGTCGAGAGGTGGAGGATCGTCTGCTGAAGATCCTACACGTCGGACTGTCCCCACAAAAGTCTGGTCATCAGCATGAATCTGTTGACTCCATGAAGGGGTACTGCAACATCCAGGATTTAATGAATCTTCTGGAGAGTCGAAAGCCATGTTGGCCATCAGAGGCGAGTCCCGGTCTGTATTCCCTCGGCGGAGTGTCTACCCACGATGAAACTCACGAGTATATCTCGAGGTTATCCGGAGCAACGCAAGCCCCAGCAAAGGGCTCAGTATCCCATTTGAAGTACCCGGATGCTTTATCGAAGAGCGAGAGTAGGACCGGTCCCAGACAGGCATCTCCAGATGATGGATTTTGCGACTCTCGACATAGTCCGTCTCACAGTCAAGAGGTGGATGTCTCCAAAAATATTCTCCTGTCATCTCAGCCGCGTATCCGGGCTCGTGTCCATCAAAAGCTACCGGGACTGGATGTCGGGGATGATGATATCTTCTTCCATGAACTAGATGCAGCATACTGCGCAATCTTGGAGCCAGAGACCACCAGAAATGAACCGTTGGAAGAGGAACTTGTCGAATGCAACAAGTCACATCCGTCAATCTCATTTAAAAGCCTCAATCAAGACTTATCACCGGTTGAAACAATCGATACGTTGTTGTATGGTCAAGTTGGACTTGATTTTTTAACAACATTCGCCAACTCTTCTCATCGTCCACAAGAAGGGTTAGCAGCACTTTCTTCTCGCGGCATTTCAAGGAAATTCAATGCACCGGAACTTACCTCAACTAGAGAGAGCTTTGTACGAGCCCCCGAAGTGCTGCTCAAGTCTCATCCGAGCAATCCTCTTCCTTCAAAAACCGCCCTGGAACCGTGTTCCCCAATTCCTCCTGGATTCTGGACACAAAAGAGACTGTATTAATATGTGAGACCGAATGTTTGTTTGAGGATATTCATCTCCAGCTCCTTCTTTGTGGGCAGGCCCAGTGTATATCTGCTGCAGTGTGACAGTATCAGGTTTTATTCATATCCATGTAAATAATTAGTCTGATTCGGAAACGAATAGCACGATTAGGCTTGAATCAATCCAAGTATCGTCTTATTATGGGATCCCCTATCCGTCCTGTGTACGTTGGACTCCTAGTGCCACCACCTTCACAATCTGGACAAGTGAGTAGAGTTCCTTCTCCAAATTGGACAATGTCATTCATAAGCTTTTTACTCGTCCCAGTCACAGCGAGAAGGATCATGAATGAGGGGGCCTTGTTTACCCGAGGACGGAAGGCAGCAACATGCCATGTGAAGCCCAAGGATCCGGCTTGGCCCCCACTGACAATCAAGGCCTCCTCCTCCTAGGTCATTCGACTTTCCTATGCCCCGGGCAAGGCTGAGATCTCCCGAGCCTTGGCAGGAACAGAACCGGAATCTAGGTTCTGGACGCGTAAGAATCACAGCGGTATCCCAGTTATAGAGAGCATCAAGGGTTTTGCACAGAAAGATCTTGCGGCACAGGGCGGGAAGGGCGGAGTGATTGGGTTGGTCTATATCACCGCGTTCTTGATCGCTGCTGGTGGGAGTGTTGCATCGATTTGGGAGGATATAGGACTATACTATGACATTTAACGTGGGATATCCTGCCTACATCAGAGAACAGGGCGACAAAACATATCCCAAGGAGCCGAGGCAAAAGTTCTACAATGACCACGACGACAAGACATCAGCTAAGCATGTCTCGGCACTCATGTACCATGCCAATGTAAACTTTTATACCCCGCTGACGTACGAAGGGAACCGCGACGTCCCTACGACATTCCTATTCTGTAACCAAGATGCATCTATGCCCTTTGCGGCACAGCATGGTATGGTCGCTGCTGTTGGTGAAGGCCTGATTCGAACGTATTCTTGTGATGGGGGACATTGTTCTATGCTGAGTATGCCGCCGGCTGTTGCTGATGTGGTTCATGATACTGCAGTGAATGGAGTTTAAAAGTAGCTCTCTTGGATTGTGATAGGAATGTACATGTGTATGAGGCGGAGTTGTATTCTAAAATGAGACAATTGATTGGGTATAGAACAATCTTAGAGCAAGATTTGTGATAACATCTGTCCATGCCAGGTTAGATGCTTTGGAGATGTTGTGTTGAGGGAGTTTTCCATTGTAGCTGGTGACCGGAGAGAAGGCATGAAAGCCGTTTGAGATTTTGAGTTCGCAGTTGACAATTTGTCCAGATGTATCAAGGCATATGGTAATGGAAGTCAGTCGCTGCGATGGGGTGTGGTAGTTCGAGTGTAGGAGAGATGAGCGGATCGTGGAAATGGGGCATGCTAGCCCGGAGATGACAGGGATGTTGTCAATGAACTGGCGGATTCCAGAAATTAAAGGCTTGCGGCGGCTTCGATGACACCGGCGCCCTTGAAAAGACCAGGGCTCGTAACGACGACCTCAACCGGGTACTTCCATTGCATGAATCTTGTCCAACCTGTTAAAGCCGCAATTAGCCATACACTCTCACACACATTGTAAGCCATTTCACATACTCCAGTAGGCACAGCGGCGGCCTAGATATTTGCCAACAAATGGCACCAGGACCATCGTCAAGAGCAGCTCTAACTGTTCAATGCTTTCCCGCCATTCCGCCTCGGCATCGGAGTACTCGTCGTCGGAAAGAGTCTCCAAGTCAGAATCCGTCGTTGATTCTGAGGGAAGAGAAGCAATATCATCGTCGGTCTCTGATCCGTAGGAATTCTCGTGCGAAGGCATCATGTATGCGGACATGGAGAAGGACGGATTGGATTCGGCAGGGGGAGGGGTTGCCATGTTGACGAGATTCTATGAGGAATATGGACCGGAAAGCGACAGTGAGAAAGAGAGATTGATGAGCAGTGGCCTGCCTACTGCCCAGACTATGATAGCATCTGCTGGCAAGGACGAGGCGGAGGTGTTATTCGTGATAGAATCGAGAACTGGTTGTTGACTTGCCCGCTGATCCCAAACGTAATGGCCCACACGTGACTTTGTACGATGGTTGAGTCACGGTCACGTGCCCGTGTCCCGCGATAACAGGCTCGCCTCCTCCAGCGGCGGCGGAGATCTCAGAATTCGATCAAATTCGACATTATCGACCTCTTCACGAACTACTCGACCTTCTACGGAATATAAACTCCCAACCTCCACTCAGTGGTGAAGTGATTCGAATCTAACAACCACCCAACATGGCGGACGCCGTACGTTACACCCGATTTCTTTTTTTACCGACGCTCCCACATTTTCTTTGAAACTGCACAATACCCCTCGCCCCATATCCTTCGAGCTCGCGCGGAAGCACTTTTTCGCCAGTTTGAAAAAGCGACTGTTTTCTATCCTATAGAATCAATCTCTGCGCTCATTTGCATCTTCTTTGCCATTTTTTTCTGGCCTCATAGCTAATCTGGTGCCTTACTTGCCCCGAACAGGAAGTCGAGCAGAAACAGCGCAAGTCGGTCGCCTTCAGCGAAGGAGACGTTATCATGGACACCAACGGCCAGGTCACAGATGCCCCGGCTGCCGAGAAGCCCGCCGGTATGCAATCCATCCTATACCGCAGTTCATTCCATCCCCGCACAGTTCGAGCTCCGCAAGCTTGTCGAAACGGACCCGCTAACGGACCCTGTCCATATTTAGACAAGGAGGTCGATGAGATGACCGATATGTTCAAGGGTCTTTCCAAGAAGAAGAAGACCAAGAAGTCCAGCAAGGAGACCGGCGATGCCGAGGAGCCCACCGCCGACGGCGAATTCGATGCCTCCGCCCTCAAGAAGAAGAAGAAGAAGGTCAAGAAGGACGCCGGCGACTTCGAGGCCAAGCTCGCCGAGGCTGGTATCGATGAGGAGGGTGGCGACAAGGAGCAGGCCGAGGAGACCCTCCCCGAGGGTGATGCCGAAGCTGGAACTGGTATCTGGGCACACGACGCTACCCAGGTCATCCCCTACCCTCTTCTCGTCTCCCGTTTCTTCACCCTCGTCCAGAGCCACCACCCCGATTTGCTCTCCAGCGGCACCAAGGCCTATAAGATTCCTCCACCCCAGTGTCTGCGCGAAGGTAACCGTCGTACCGTCTTTGCCAACATTGCCGAGATCTGTGCTCGTATGAAGCGTTCCGATGAGCACGTCACGCAATTCCTGTTTGCCGAGTTGGGTACAAGCGGTAGTGTGGACGGCAGCAAGCGTCTAGTCATTAAGGGCCGGTACGTGAAGTCACACTTAATAAGCCTCATAATGACCTCCTCATGTCTGGTTTTGATATGCTAACTATTTCTTTTGTCGATGTATAGATTCCAAGGCAAGCAATTGGAGTCCGTTCTCCGGAAAGTACGTGAAACCCAACATAACCAACTCTCCATTTCGAACCATCTACTAACTCCCTTCTAGTACATCGTCGAGTACGTCACCTGCAAGACCTGCCGCAGCCCTAATACCGAGCTCAACAAGGGCGAGAACCGTCTGTACTTCATCACCTGCAACTCCTGTGGATCTCGTCGCTCGGTCGCCGCTATCAAGACCGGTTTCCGGTCCCAGGTCGGCCGCAGAAAGCGTGTCGGTTAAATGGAGTCGTGGAGCTGGCTGGTTTCGGCATATGGTGGAGGGAGTTGTTTTTTCTCTTCTTTATCGCGTGTCATCTACTAGGACTTTGGTTGATGAAAAAAGTCTCCCTGGTATTGTATCTTTCCACTGCATGGGACTTGAAAGAGAGAACGATATGAAGGATAGAGACAGTTTGGCATGAAATGGACCGCTATGACCTCTTAAAATCTTTCTTCTGGGATATAATTGCATCCTGCGGTTTTTTCAGAGTTGACACGGTAACTGCGATCGATTAGGCCTCCGCTCGCCGTAATGATTGGTTGCTGTCATGAGGCTACGCAATGCCTTACTTGTAACCCGATATTCGAGAGATCACATCTAATGTACAGTAGGCGAAACTTCGAAGCTCAGTTTACTCGCGCACTGCAGACACAAAAGCCCTCATGGATGGAAATAAGCTTCAGAGAGTAGAAAATGCTTCTGTTCAGATGAAGGGATAATCATGCCAATGAAAGATAGGAAATGATGACCTGTGCGTATTTCACAAACGTAGCGAACCAGTCGCATCAATCTCAAATAGAAAAGTCAGTCCTTTCTTCCCATATGCCACCAAGTCCAGCTTACAGTTTTTTCAATCTACTGCAACATGCTAACCACTCGCCGTACTCATCTTCATCTGGCCAGCAAATGCATTCAAGTTTCGAGTTTGCAGATATACCGTGCCAGGTCCCTCAAACTTACAAGCCAGACCTTCGCCAGAGCTGAGTCCAGAGATGATACCACCCGAGGCAACGCGCTCGATCTTGTACTTGCAGTTCCAAGCAACAAGATGGCCGTTGTCAATAAAGTATGTCTCGCCATCTTTGAGCTACACAGCATTCATACTGTATCAGCATGGAATCTCATGGATCTTCGCGGGCTCAGTTGAACTTACATCTTTCTTGATAATCGCGCCGAAGCTCTGCATCCAGAGTAATCCAGTTCCCGTGATCTTGTAAATGAATAGACCCTCGCCGGAGAAAACACCCTTGGCTAGACTCTGAGCCTGGTATTTGTGCTTGACGGCGGTTGTCGAAGCCAAGAAAGCATCCCGACCAATCTTCCACTCTTGATCACCGTTCAACCGGAGAACAATGATATCGCCCAGGACTGAAGGGGCCAACAGGAGTTCTCCGGGTCCGGTATAGTTAGACATTGTCATTTCGCCGCCTGCGATGAGCTTCTTCCAACCGAAGCTAACGGTACCTCGGAGGGTTATGGTCGTAGACATTGCAATCATCACGCCTATTTAACACGTTGTCAGATCATATAAAAGAAGCGCTCTTATTCAAAAGAAGGCATACCGGGCTTAGCAGTCAGAGGACATCCCATTGCCAGTTGCAAAGTCAAGAGCGAGTTTGAGTCACGGTGGCTGATGCGATAGCTACCGCCATTGAATGTTCCAACCATGTCTTCATTAGTAGCCGAAGCTCCAACAAACTGCCCAGGTGGCGCCGCTCCAGGAATTTGTGGTTGCACCATGGGAGCTGACTGTGGTGGTGATGAGGGTGGTCTCATTATAGCAGCATTTTGTTGATATGCTGCCGCGTTCTGCTGCGCATACTGTTGCTGCTCATTGACTAGGGGATTTCCTACTGGGGGACTGACGCTAGGCGCGGGTGGGCTGACAGAGAGGGGAGGTCCTGGATAAGCTCCATTTCCAGGGGGCGATTGCCTAGGTGGGGGTGGGTAGCTGAAATTTGGAGGCGCAAATCCAGGAGATGGCTGTGGAGGAGGAGGGAATGCTATCGAAGGGTTAGTTGTTTGTCATTGGAGTCAGACAGGTTCTATTCACATGTAACGTGTGCCGGCGCTGTATAATGAATTGCATGTTAGATTACGGAGGCTGGTCTCTCGTAGAAATAGAGATGACTGCTGTAGACTTACCCGACATTGGCGGCGGAGGATAATGTGTTTGCGACATGATGTACTGCTATAGCAACTAGAGGCAATCTCTCATGGTTAGGCCGTTATTCTCCTTCTTGAAAAGCGAGGACACAGCTGAAACTCACATTTGTCGTTGATGCGGGGGAGGGGTATCAGAACGGTCGGATCAATGGACTGGGGAGCGCTGAAATCGATCCGGCTTTCTATTGCTAACTGCTCACAGCTTAAATCGTCGCGCAATGCATTGAGGTCAAAGAGTAAGAGCTGCGATTAAATGTGCGGAGATCAGGATTCAGCAAGGGGACTCGTATTTGAGAGAAACGAGCTCCAACTCCGCACGGTGGGAGCTTGCGGCCTATTATTAGCATGAAAAGCATAGGAGCCCTTTTCGCAGCTATTGGAAGCGATCCTCGGGAGGGAGCAATGCATGGATTGGCAGTCTGTCACCTGCTACCGTATCACAGTGGACTACTGCATGGTAATCCCAGCCGGCGCCTACAGCTCGGTGCTGCGCAACTTGATGGGCTGGCTGTTCGAGCGTCAAGGTGGATCTCTAGATGTGATTGGATGCAGCCCAAGAGGCCAAGGAAACTTTGGTGTGCCCCACGTTGCGAGTCCGTTTCAGCCCAGGGCGCTTCTTGATGATTACAATCTTTAACAGTCGATCAGGTTCAATTATAAATTTGCCATTGCCTAAACAGTGATGATTCGAGGAGGACTTTAGCGAATTGCAATCCTATGGATGGTGTATAATTGGCTTCTGCCGCTGCATGAAGACTAATCAACCTACATGGGACCCACCTTCTACAGACTACGGAGTACATAACATGAACATCTATACAGATCGCCTCATGCAAATTTCGAAGCGACTGCGTTTGGAGAAGCCGTAATGCGTAATGATCCTAAGCTGACCTTTCAACGGCTTCTAACTATGTTCGGAACAAACAGGCGGACGTCTTATACATGTGTTTCCTTAGCCGGCTAAGGTTTCATCTTTATTTCCTTCAACTCATAGTAGTCTGCCTCATACTTTCTTCCAATAGGGCAATAACTTCCTGAAAGCTAATGCTCCTAGCCCAGTCAAGGGCAGTCATTTCTTCCCGGTCGCGAAGTCGAGGATTCGCGCCCTTTGATATCAACAAACGAACAAGACCAACGAAGGAAGATCTTGCAGCCAGTATCAACGGGGTTTGTCCATAGGTTCCTTCTGGTATGTTAACATCCGCCCCATTATCGATGAGCAACTCTACCATGAGAATCTGGTCTGCTAGCACAGCCGAGTGAAGAGCAGTCTTTTCATCAGATCCGAACCTGTCCACTTCCGCACCACGGGACAGTAGTAACCGAGTTGTCTCGAGGTGATCTGCCTTGCTAGCCCAATGGAGAGCAGATAGTCCCACGCAATCCAGAATTTCCAGGGAAGCACCATAATGTAATAGTAGCTCAACCATATTTGTGAGACCAGCATGGGCGGCCAAAAGTAAAGGCCTTCGTTCTGTAGCATTCTCGCTCCCGTTGGGATTTGCACCGTTGTCAAGAAGTGTCTTGGTAGCTTCAATATCTCCAGTGGCCAGGACCTCAACTAGCGCAGACATCTTGCTTTGAGCGAGGATGTCTATATCTGCACCCTGTCTTCGAAGTACTTGAACACCCCAGCTTGAGCGATGCTGGGCTGCAATGATATACGCCTGCCGGATAAGCATGGGGTGCTCAGCACCAAGCTCTGCCCACCTCACTAAAATGAAGTATACAAGAGCATATTGCCGCCCTTTGAGTGCCCATTCAAAGCATAATTCATCGTCGTTGCCAGAAAAGTAACGCACAAAATCGATATGGCTCAACGTAAGCCATTCTTGCAAAGCACGAGCGCCAATTTGAGCTCGTTCCGGGTCCATGTCCTGTGTATCTGGCGACTCGAGTCCTCTGGGGGAATTGCATTGCTTAAGATATGGTTGCATCCACCGAAGGCCAAAGACATTCGTGGAGATATGCAATGCAACCCATCCCATCTGAGTCGAGAATGACAGCCACCATTGCTGGTATTCGGGTGATCTTGACCAGCTCGAAGGTGGCGATATTCTTTGCGTCTGAAGGAAATCTGTTCTGACATCCGACTTGAGAATCCTACAGATATATGAGAATCCTTCCTTGTGGGCTGTCTTATCATTGGCCAACAAAGCTCGGCGACAAAGATAACCGAGCTCGTAGACTGAGCGTTCAAAGTCAGCTCCCTCACATCTTTCGCAGATCCACTGCCCTAGATGGAGAGCTTGCTTCCAATCATTCTTCGCAATAAAACCCTCTATGTCTCTCTTGATGGTAGATGAGTCGGCCGCAAATTCTGGTAAGACATTTTGAGCTTTCAACACTGGAATTATGCATAGTAGGGCGTCTTCGCGAGACCCCATCTGACAATTTTCGAAACACTGAACAAGCTCGTCCACGCGCGTGTTATGGGCGAACAGAGTAGTCTGAAATCCAGTGCTTAGAGAAGTCTCTCCGTCAATCTTAACCAAGTTTCCAAAGGCGACTTGGAGAAATCGAATGTAGAGGTCCTGAGCAGCCATGATTTCGATCACGTTGTCTGTTTTGACGATGAGAATTTCTTTGTCGTATGGGTGATCCTCGGTCTCGAATCCAAATAGACATCGGGACGGGTCAATCATTTTTGAAGACACCATTCTTCCCTCAGTTTGCCTGAAGATCCATTTGTGAAAGAGGAGGTATGTCTCTTCTTTCCCGGCCTCCTCTCCAGTAAGCCCAACCATGCGATTGAGCGGCTGATTCCAGCCTTTGTCGGATTTATACAAAGACCAGACCCAAAGACCAAGAACGGCCTCCAGTTCATTCTTGTCAATGCTCCATCTAAGCGCATCACCACATCTTCGAGAAAATATTGAGTAGTCTGCTCTAATGCCTGAATTGCGTTCTGTAAGTGAAGATTGACACTCAATATTCAAGCGAAACTCGAAGGATTTGCCAAAATCGACTCCCCAGCTCGACATAAGATCCATGGTCGATTCGATGGCAAGGCCGAGATTTTGGGCTACCTTTCGAATTGGCATATTGTCCCAACCGACCATCAACCCGCGGCTTGGACTGGTTGTCAACTCTGCCAAGCGAGCCCTTGTCTGTATCAGTTGACTGACCAAAGACACCTCTGGTTGAGAAATATCTCTTGAATATTCCGTTGAGGATGTCTCCGGAGGGGACGGTGCGAGAACTTCAAAAGACTCAATATCCTTGAGATGAAACGCAAAGCAATCAAGCTCTTGTTGCTTATGAGATGTAGGCTCCCGCTCGTCTCTCATCTTATTTTCGTCTTGCGACATTCGCTCTGTTCGAAGACATGTGCGTAATATAGACATAACAAAGGTCGATCCCAGCTGCGCAAGAATAACAGAGGCGTGCAGCCCTCTGAGTCCAATAAATTGGAAGATAAATCCCAGCAGCGTGGAAAGAAGAGTCATGTAGATCTCTACATGTCTGCCATCATATCTGCGAACTCGAACAGACTTGATATACTCCATTTTCGTTGTCATGGTTGACTTTGATCCTTCTTTGACGGCCATGAATGCATTGAAGACTTGGTCGCCCACATTCTGCTTTCCTGGCTGCAGCCAGAATATCTTGCTTGGTTTGTTCGGGTTGAAGTAATACTCTTCTGATGAGCGTTCCATGACGATCGCACAGACTAGCATTCCTATGAAGAGGAATATAGTCCCGATTATGTAGAATGGGAATGCGTAGCTTGGGACAGCTTTCCCATCTTTCTCGAATGACCCGGGAAATATGAATACCGTGACTGAAGCATAGATCACGACACCTAAGGATATGTTAGTCTTACTTCATGAGAGAGGCCTTTGTTCCATCTTGAACTAACCAACTTGCATCACAACACCTACCACAGCAACACAATAAAACCAAAACTGATCACGTCTTTTGATCCCCTTATTCAAAGATAAATTGGGAACATCCAATTCAGGCAAATGAGTCGGATCAGACAAATCCTCCTCCGAGAGACCTGAACCATGAGCAGACCAAGCGCGCTTCTTCAAAGCATCGCGCAACGTTCCAATCTCTGTGCTCTTCTGACCATCCTGCGGATCCTCATTCTCCCACATCACGATCTCCACAATCTTAGGTCTGCCAAAGACTCGTGATATACCCCCCTCATTGAAGAGTTCGGCCGTAGACTCCGACACACATGGTAGAAGCTCACTCTCGGCTTCAGCGGGACCTTCTTGTGCTCTACCGATGAAAGCTCGAAGGGAAGAACCACCGCATACTCGAATCACGGAGACAACGGCGGTTAAAACTCCCAGTGGTGATAGTGCGAAGATTATGTTATCCAGGAGGCTTATTGATTCGGAGAGAAACTGTTTGGTGAGACGTTCGCCGAAGAGAGTAATTAAAGGTGCCTTTCATATCGGAATGTCAGTATACTCAATCTCCTAGGCATTTCTAGTGCTTGCAGAGTAAACATACCAAGTCCGTTGCAAGATTGTTAGTAAAATCCTCCCATCCACCAGCCAAAACACATGGCGCTAGAAACAATACACACAATATAGTGAGATGCATGGTAACCCAACAAGAGTCATGAGTATCAAATGCCTGGGAAAACAACAGCATTGTTAGAAAGCTTGGTTCAAAGGGCTACTGCGGTCCTGCTTTAGTCTTAATAGCATCATCGCCCATTTCATTGCCCTGATCGCTGTTCAAAATAGATGGCTAAGAAAGTGGGGCAGTCTGCATTCGAACCGCCCAGCTTACACCATGGCGAATCACTTTGACAGAGCAGGGCTATTTTTGTCTAGGATTCAAACTACTCGACATGCTCCTGCATGTAATTAAGCGCCGTGCTAGGAAAGGCATCGTCTGTTGAGACGCTAAATGCGGCCCGCATCATGGCCACGGCATGATGCATAGGGCTAGAGGGACGTTTCAAAAGTTTGAAACGTTAACAAAACCTCAAAAGTTATATAGTAAATCATGCGTTGATAAGATTGCTAAATTTTTGCTGCCTAGGAACTTTTAACAGCAAGACGAAAACCAATTTCACGATGCTCATTGCAGAGAAGTTAATTATCAACTGAAGGATGGACTTTGTATTAAGCAACAAGCAATCCATCCAGAGAAAACAAATCCCACCAACGCCATTCCAATGATAAGAGGGAAATATATGAGTCAAGCAAGGTATCCCAAGCGAATGGGGTCACACAAAACAAGCAAAATAGATGTCCTGTTCAGAAAATACTGTTCACGATGTTGGAACCGACAGTAGCACCGGCACCGAAAATTGCTGCAACTATGGTCAGATCTCCTCGACAACATAAAACAGTATACCGTGAACATACCTGCATTGCCCAATTTCTTGCCAAACTTCTTGCCATTCTGCTCGAACTTGCTCTTCTGCTCTGGATCATTGGTGTTCGGGGCAGATCCGCTCTGGCTAACGGCCAAAGGCATATTTCCATAGTTGGTAGGCGGGGGCGGCGACTGAATGCCTCCCTTGTTATCGATCGGGGTCACATAGCTCTTTGGGAAGATACCCTCCTGGCCTGTACGCTCATTGCGACCACGCCACCCTGCATAAACATGTTAGCTCTCGAGTCTTCTTCAAAGTCACATCTTCCCAACGTACAGTCATCATTCATATGCTCGAGGACAACAATACGATCATTCTGCGCCAGCGCCAGATCGCCTGCATCAGTTGGAGTGTATGCCCACATCGCGGAGGCGAAACCCAAAGACGGTGGGACCTGAGGGTATGCGGGTGGTGCCTGCGGGGGCGGCGGGGCGGCGTATGAATTGTATGAAGGGGCCTTCTCATTCAACGAGAGATTGGACGCCTGCGTTACCGGGGGCGAGTATGGGGCAGGAGGAGGCTGCGCTTGAACGGGTTGAGGCAGGGGCTGAACCTGCAATGGTGAAGGGGGTGTTTGGTTCTGGCGCGCAGCCGCAGCGCGGGCATCGGTCTCGGTGGGCAGTTGTGCGAGGATAGCATTGAGCTGATCGGGCTTGATCACGGATGAGTCGGCGAGGAACTCCAGCTCCTATTGAATGTGAGTCAGTGCCTTCCTAGTAACCCGGTGATGCTGAGGGGGTGGGCATACATTCTTGAGTATGCGGAGCGACCGGATGGTCATGGCGGACTGGAACTCGCTCGCCATGGTGGGCTGAATCGCAGTGTGCGGCTAAAGGCAGACTTTGCAGTATTGTCAGGTGAAGAAATCTTTGTCCCGATCAATGCGAAGGGTTCAGAATGAAAGACAGGGGAGGAGAAGAAGTGACTTGGTGGAGATGGGAGACTCGGAGAGTTGTCAGGTGTGGATTGCCCAGCCGGGACATGTCTTGTCTGCCTGGGGGGCCAAGACTTTCAACCGTCCACCAGACTGGGAATTTTTCCAGGCATAACTCAGAAGTAAAACTAGTTTATGCATTGAGGAAATAGTCGGCTTGAATCGATTTCTTATCTTGTGCAACAGACCTCGAACTTTCCCATCTCCTGATAGCCAAGTGCCAGATTGGCCTCGTATTCGTATTGGTACCTGGGATCCAGCTGGGAATCAATACTTGGACGGGAGGAGATCCGGATCAGATTAGGTTTGATGCTTCTTGAATTGGTTCTAAACATATCCAAAGTATGATATTCCCTACGCGTGATTGATGATTCTGGAAGTATACATCCTCTATGCGGAGAGTAATTTCAACGTCAGAAGCGCTAACTACTCTCTCGAAATGCATCGTTGTATACAACCCACCCTTCATATCAACCATGAGTAGCTCAATTGCTCCACTGCCTTTTACATAGCACCAGCCGATAGCCATCTGGATCCTCAAGAGTCACTCCCCAAGTATTCCAATACGGATTCGGCGCTTCTACTCTCTTTCCTCCAGCGCTCACCAAAGCATCCACTGTGGCAGGATCAACGAGTCCATCGAGATAAATCACAAGAAGATCCTCTTCCGTCGGGCGTGGCTGCATATCCACACCGTCTTCCTCATGTACCTGAACCAGCTCTAGATGCCACGATGCGCCTGGCCAGCCCAGCATGAGGAGTTGGTGACCACCTTCGACATGTTGAGCTGAATCTGAGCGCCAGATCACAGACAGGCCTAGCCCATCTTTCCAGAAGCGCTCAACGGCGTCAAGGGACTTAGACGGGCGTGCGATGCGAATGTGACTTGTCGGTGATGGACGATTGCCTTGGCCGGGCTCTACAGCGAGCGGCGAAGATGGGAGAGTTGTTGCGGGCTTATCGGAAACAGACGTCATGGTTAGGTAAGATTCAGCTCTGTTCAGAGACTCCCAGCTTGATGCAGGGTTGGAATTAGAAATGAGCGACTCCAGCGATACACTATCAGCTTAAATATCTGTTTCAAGATCACTACGATTTGTAATGCTGAGGATTCGAGAACATTTGTATGTGGCCAGATCTATTGCTGATGAATGGAAAGCGGGGGTCATGGTTAAGGTTTCGAAGGTTTAGAGATGAGCTAATTATAGGACTCGGAATGCTACAGTACTTCATCACGAATTGTTTCCCATTGAAATAATCAATGTGTTGCCTCTCATAGTAGAGTGACCGACACATTTTGCTAGTGGAATTTATCCATCTTTGCCAAGTTGGTCTTGGATAGCATTTACAGCCCATCGTGGTCGTGATGTCCCCGAGGCGGTGACCAAAATTCTGAAAAATAGATGCATGAGAAGAGAAAGAGAAAGTGTGATGGCTTCTACTCAGCAACATAGAGTAGATGAGTAAGTTCGAGTTCAAACTTCACCAACGCGATGCCCACGAGGGCGGATGTATGACTGGGTTCGGAGACATCGCAGGTAGAAATCAATCAAGCCTTCACCTCTCCAACTACCTTGGTAATCGCCAGGCCATCCTATAGCTCGTTAGTGGCATTCCATCTCACAGGATCCTCAGGGCTCAAGACATACCTTTCCCCAATCACTTTCAAACACAGGCACCTCAGTCTCATAGATCAAGTTCGGGTTAGGCTTCAGAGGCCCCGAGTACATCTTCTCAACCATCGCGCGTTTCTGGGCCGGGCTACCCTTCACCCATTCCAAGTATTGGGGAGCACCCGGCATAATCACATTATCTGCGACGAGCAGAGTCTTGTTCTGAACAAGAACACCCAATTCTTCCAACAACCACAAGTCAGGCAGATACAGTTCTTGCCAATGATCCAAGAACAGCATCTCAATCTGATCGATCTCCTTACGCTCACGAACAAGTTCCACCAACAATTCGTCACTAGATCCGATCATGATGCGAACAACATCACGCAGACCGGCCAGCTCAACGAGTTGACTCGCGACAGCCGCCATCTCGGGGTTCTTCTCCAGACTGTAGAAGTTCTTTCCGCCGTTTTCTCGAATTGCGTTTCCGAAGAGAATGGCCGAGTAGCCAATGTAGCCACCGAGCTCAATCATAGTCGAGGGCTTGTGCTCGGCGATAAGACCGGTGATATGCGCGCCCTTAATTGCGCCGACGTTGATGAGCATGTTGTGGTTTGAGTGGTATTCATCGATAGCAGCGAGGACTTTTTGTGGATTGCCACGTAGTTCCTTGATGTCGGGACGCCCATAGATGTAATGCAGAAGATCAACTTCTCGGCCGTCCTGTGAGCTATTAGTATCTTGGCTTCAAAGATAATCGAGATGACTTACTAGGCAGTAAGATTGAGGCTTGGGCGCATGGGGCTTCGCAATGGTAGACATTTTGCAGAGTAGGAATAAAGAAGCAGCAGTATTGAGTAAGTATTGAAGTTTTCAATTGAAGTAATTCTCATTCACTGTGATCATCTTATGAATTCCAAGTTGCTGTTGTCGACGCTTTATACTTAATTCTTTGCAAACTCTACGATTCGGACTTACGATGGAATTATGCCTGATCCCAAACCGGAAACCCCGAATCTTGCTCGGAGCTGGACTAGGCAGTCTCGTTTACTCCGAACGGTCGCATACTCCGGATCAGCACTGCAAGGCTGCACTAAGCCTTAGAGCTGCACATCAAAAATTGATTAGATAAACATATGACATCGCTTGTATCATACCAAGGGCTCTCCTCTATAGTGAATGGCCAGTGAAACTTGTGGTCTCTTTGTTTTAAGGCACCGAGGCAGAAATATGCAGTAGGCTCACTCAGCCTCGTAGTGGGGAAGTCGGGGACTCGAATAGGACAGCGACGTGGATTTGCTCGACTGACAAATGTGATCGGACATAATGAGTCATGTGTTGATGTGAATGCATCCTCGGTATCTCTATGCAAGGCTACTCAAGATGCTTCAACCAGCCTGATGAAGTTGTGGTAATTGAATATTAAATACACGACTGGATGCCCAGGGCAGTATGACATCAAGTGGGTCAGTGAGATCACTCGTATCGACAATCTGATTTACAAGATCAATATGTTAGGACACCAGGAGTCATGAAACTCGCTAGCTAAGATAAACTGTAGAGAGATACCGGACAGAAAGGGACAAAGTTAGTCATGTACATCGAAATCCAAGGTCTTCAGAGTGATGGCTGATGGATGGAAATTGGAGGGAAGTGGCGAGGGCCCTCCTCCGTATCACCCAAGCGCCCTTTGACGACGGAGAACACTATTGTCCAATCACTGTACTTTGGTAATAACTGCTGGAAAACGAACGGTAATCAGAAAAATCTGATCTCTTCGCCACAATATCCAAGACGCCCAGTACTGTATAGACGGAGTTAACCATAGACGCCGCAATGGCAATGCCCGCACTAAGCCTAAAGTGGACTAGCGCATGACTCCCCACCCTCATAACTCGAGAAGCTTCTGTGCTGGATAAATTGCAACTTCAACCTCACGCGAGCATCGTCATATCCCCCACCCTCTCTTCACCCACACACACCTCTCCAACCACCCAAAACACCTACTCAACCCTCAAAATGAGCGACTGGGATACCGTCACGAAGATTGGCACCAAGGCCCGCGGTGGCGTTGCCCCTCGCGAGACCGTTGTCAAGGGCAAGAGCGCCTTGAACGCCGCTCAGCGTTCCGGCCTCGTCCTCGGCACAGAGAAGAAGTACACCACCGGCAACATCGTATGTTCAATCTCGCTTTGATACTCTTCACAAACAAATGATCGCCTTACTAACAAATCGATTCCCTACAGGCCGCTAAGTCTGGCGCCCCCGAAGGCCAGCACCTGACCAAGGTCGACCGCAGCGACGACATCATCAAGCCCAAGACCGTCGGCTACCTCGTCGCTGACGCTATCAAGAAGCGCCGTACTGAGGAGGGCTACAAGATGACCCAGAAGGAACTCGCCACCAAGTGCAACACCACCATGACCGTCATCCAGGACTTCGAGCGCGGTACCGCCGCGCCCGACCAGAAGGTTCTCGCTGCCATGGAGCGTGTGCTCAACATCAAGCTCCGTGGTTCTGAGATCGGTACCGAAAAGTTCACCAAGAAGAAGTAAACTCGAATCGGGGGTGAGCCCGCGACTTATGTTTCTTTTTGGGGATGAGACCGGGTCAAACTAAGAAGTTTTGCATTTGTCTTTTTGATTATTTTTTTCGTTCCTGATGATCGTCATGTCCTCTCTTGAAGTTTATGTCTCGATGATTTGGGATGTTATCCTTCTATTTTGTCCTTGTGGGTTTCTGTTTCTGGTGGCTGTATTAGCGTCGGCCATTGCATGGAAATGGGCTTAGAGAAAATTACATAAAAAATGTATAAATGAGATACCTCGAAGTCTGAGTGTTGTCAACCCCTGTTGAGCTATATAAATGGCTGTAAATCGCTGGTATATCCCGAGAAAAAGGAATGCTATACCTGGGAGTCCATGGATGGGCGGTAAAGCAGATCGTCGAGTTGATCTGAGAGCATAGGTCCGGGATGGCATACCACGAAAGTTAGATTTCCCGTGCCTAGATTGGAAGAGTAACTATCGCCCGAGGGTGTCCGTTGCTTGTAGTTTGACCGCATTTGTTTCAAGAAAGCCCGCTGTGGCTGTCCACGGCATGTCGTTACTTGATCGGGCACAGGAGAGATAACCTGACAGGCTCAAGGATCAAATGGTGTTTTGCACAATTTAATTTTCATGTATCCACAGTTCAAGAAGGTTAACGTAGGCATTTTCAGTAATACAGTGGTGGCCGACTCAATCCCAATGTGATTATTGCGCGAGATCGGGAGAGATATATATCGTGGCCTCGCCACGTACCTTTATCAACATCCATTTCGAAAGGCAATGCCGAGAATGGTCATTTTGCCACTTGCTGCTACGTTGACGAGACTTGATAATCTGAGTTCGGTCGCAAATCTATGCGTAACATTGAAGCTATATCATCAACCTCCTTATCAGATCTTTGCTGATAGGTAGGTGATGGTCCAGGGCCTCACCTCTTCCCCATTACAACATTCCATTGCCTCTGTTTCTCACCTTCCTCACATTATCCTTTATACTGAAATGTTTATCTTCGCATTATGACCCAGATTGAACGTTTTGCAAACTTCGTATTGTCTATTTCGTGATATGCACATCCGCAGCTGGCCACCCCCCCAACCAGCACTAAAGACGAGAGCTACCTCGAGAAAAAAACCCAGAATGTGAAGCATGCCATCTTTTATTAGAAACCAAATCAATAACAAAGGGGGGTACCAACTCCGGTTGATCATGTAATCAAGTAATGAAATGAGAAACCGTGCCTTGGGGGAAGGGGTCATCATCTCATTCCGTATGCGGGACTCGGGGGAGCAAAAGCACAGAAAAAAAAACTGCCCCGAGTCTCTTGTTCGCATCGTAAAAACACATTCAGACAGACAGCGCAATGATTGAGAAAAGAATCAATCATGGTTTTCTTTTTTATTCCCTCTCCGGGTTATATTTCCGTTCATCTGTTCTCGACCTTCTTTCGCTTACTTCCGCAGTTGCTCCCGCTCAACCTCGTACATGAAATCGAAGTAGGGCTTGTCGAAGTGGTGGATACGGACGTAACCATCCTCACCACCGGAGGCATATGCGGTACCGGCGGGGTGCACGTCGATGGTGTTGAGGGGACCGAAGTGACCACGGACACGGCCAATCTCGTCTTCGAAGACCTTGTGGTAGAAGCGGGCCTCGAACTTACCCTGACGAGCAGAGGTGGTTGTGACATCCATGGCAGCCTGACCACCACCGAGGATAACGTAGTCCTTCTTAGCGGTAATGGAAGCAGAGTTGAGGGGGGTATCGGCAACGTAGGTCTTAAGGATGGCGAGGTTGCTGGCAGAGATGAGCTAGAAGGGAAGATGTTAGCAGGGCGGTATTGGAACAGTAGAGATTCGAAGGCGCATACCTTGGCAGACTTGTCTTTGGAGGCGGTGATGAAGTAGGTGCGGTCGGGAGAGAATTGGAGGTCGTTGATCTGGTGGTCGAACTCGTGGGCCTGGACGTTCTCCAGCTGGTCACCGGTCTAGATTGGGTTGTCAGTCTTCCGGTCAAGGATCCCACCACTCAGTCGCGCGAATAGAATATAAAAGCTCGGCGTACCTTGGGGTCATATTGGCTGACGCTGCCATCCTCGTGTCCCGCGATGATGTACTTGCCCATATAACTCCACCCCGCCACAGTAGCCTTGCTGTCCTCGCAGGTAATGCGCAAGCTAGGCTCCTCAGCCTGAACATTCAAGTTGTTGAGCTCGCCGTCACCGTAGGCGATATCGAGAACCGCAATTGTACCGAGGAAACCCATACGCTTTTCCGTCACGGCCAGCAGCTTAGATCCATCGGGGGAGAAGGCCACCCGCTTGACGGCTGTCGGGAAATCCCAGGTCTTCACACACTCTCCAGTCTTGATGTTCCATAGCCGAACGGTGTTATCTGCGGAACCGGTAGCGAGGAGGACGGTGTTGGGGCTGACATCGACAGTCCAGACGGCACCCTGGTGACCAGAGTATGTTCCAAGACGCTCGCCGTTGGCGGACCACCACGCGCACACAACCTTATCCTTGGAAGTCGAGAAGATGAGATCGCCGTCCTTGTTGAACTTGATTTGGGTCAGGGACCGTTCCTGGAGAGACGCCGCACGGCTACGGTTAGTTTCTTCCAAGGTCCAAACGGGGCAGAGATGGCACGCACATGGCCCGACAACAGAATAGGGCGCATCTTGAGCGGAGCGACAAAAGTATTCGAACCGGTGATCAAGATAGATTTCGAGGTGGATCGGCGTAGGAGGGAGGGGTTCGAAGGAGGCGGGTATACCGGAGGGGGTCAATCTCGTCAACCTCACTTTCTTTGACTAGTGAATTTCATCGCACACTCGGCCACTCAGCGCCAAGACCTGGCCGTATCGAATCCCGCTTTCCGGAGAAAACAATGTTCCGATATCTACACGTGACTGTGCCCCTCCAGCCCTAACCCTACAAAAGCTTTGATGGAGATACCATTTTCCGATCCGAATGACTCGTCGCTGTCCCGTGACTCCCGTCGGGTCCCAGTCTCTCGGCATTGGCTGCCTCAGGCCACTAATTTTCGGTGTAACGCGTCTCTTTGGAATCCCCCCGAGAGCCTCCCATGTGAGCCAAGTAAAGGGAACAACAACCAGCGGAATGCAAGGAGCACAAAGTGTGAGGGGGAACAAAAGCTACTGAATGAGATGGGAAGCTTGTCGCTCCGATCTTTTCCTTCATGTTGCCGCATTGATTGAAACAGTCCTCATAGCTCCCATTCCTTGAGATCCCGAATTGCAGCACGAGGAGCTCCGAGGGTTCTCGCCCCTAAAGAAGCAATAATATTCATGCCACTCTTCCCCGCCGCGGGACCCCGCTGTCGCTTTTCCTGCGCAGCGCGAGCGGCCAATTTTCGTCTCCGCACTCTCTCTCCGTGGTTTTCTCTCTCTCTCAGCCACTTTTCCTCCGCACGAGGGGTTCGAGGAATTGCTGTACCGTCGTTGTCATTATTGACTGGTCGGTCTCCACTAAGTCCAGCATTTAAAAATCTCTCGGCCGCCTCTTCTCATCGCACGTTTGCCAACTCCGCAATCATGGCGTCCAAGATTGACGGTACCGCTATTGCCAAGAGCATCCGCGAGGGTCTCAAGGCTGAGATTGAGAAGACACAAGTGACCAACCCTCGATTCAAGCCGAATTTGGTGATCTTCCAGGGTAAGCTTCTTGTACAATGGAGTATAGTGATGAAACAGCGGTGACAATGGCTAACCTATGTTCTGCTGTACAGTTGGAAACCGATCTGATTCTAGTTAGTTTTGCTAGATCTTACAACCAGGTAAACTAGAACTATGAGCTAACTTGTCCTAGGCACTTATGTGCGCATGAAGTTGAAGGCCGCCCAAGAGGTCAGATTGCCCCTCCTCCAGCTGAAGCCTTACTGATAAGCTTACTGATCCCTGTCCCCTCATAGGCCAACATCATCTGCACCCTCATCAATGTTCCCGAATCCAGCACCGAGCTGGAGCTTGTCCAGGAAATCACCAAGGCCAACAATGACCCCTCCGTCCACGGTATTTTGGTGCAATTGCCCCTCCCCGGCCACATGTCCGAGCACACCATCACCTCGGCCGTTGCAGATGAGAAGGACGTCGATGGATTTGGTGCGATCAACATCGGAGAGCTGGCTAAGCGTGGTGGACGTCCCCTGTTCACTCCTTGCACTCCCCTCGCGGTCATGGAGCTGCTCAAGGCCAGCGGGGTCAACCCCGCCGGCAAGGAAGCCGTTGTCCTGGGCCGTAGCGACATCGTCGGCAGCCCCGTCAGCTATCTGCTGAAGAATGCTGACGCTACCGTCACGGTGTGCCACTCCAAGACCCCTGACATTGCCCGCGTTGTGAAGAATGCCGACATTGTTGTCGCCGCCATTGGCCAGACCGAGATGGTCAAGGGCGATTGGCTCAAGCCCGGCGCCGTCGTGATCGACGTCGGTATCAACTACAAGCCTGATGCGACCAAAAAGTCTGGTGAGCGTCTCGTCGGTGATGTCGATTTCGAGTCTGCTTTCCAAGTGGCCTCGCAGATCACCCCCGTCCCCGGTGGTGTTGGTCCCATGACCGTGGCCATGCTTCTGAAGAACGTGGTCACTGCGGCCAAGGCCTACTTTGAGAAGCAGAAGGACCGTCACGTCACTCCTTTGCCTCTGAGACTGCAGACTCCCGTTCCTTCCGATATCGCCATCTCCCGGGCTCAATACCCCAAGCCCATCACCACGGTTGGATCCGAGATTGGCATTGCTCCTCACGAGTTGGAGCCCTACGGCCACACCAAGGCCAAGGTCAGCCTCGAGGTCTTGGACCGCCTCTCTCACCGTCGCAATGGCCGTTACATTCTGGTCTGCGGTATTACTCCCACTCCTCTTGGCGAGGGCAAGTCTACTACTACACTTGGTCTTACCCAGGCTCTGGGTGCTCACCTGAACCGTATTGCCTTTGCCAACGTCCGCCAGCCCAGCCAAGGACCCACCTTTGGTATCAAGGGTGGTGCTGCCGGTGGCGGTTACAGTCAGGTCATTCCTATGGACGAATTCAACCTGCACTTGACTGGCGATATCCACGCGATCACTGCCGCCAACAACCTTCTCGCCGCGGCCATTGAGACCCGCATGTTCCACGAGGCTACTCAAAAGGATGGAGCTCTCTACAAGCGTCTTGTTCCTGTCAAGAAAGGCACGCGTGAATTCAAGCCCATTATGTTCCGGAGACTGAAGAAGCTTGGAATCGACAAGACCAACCCCGATGACCTTACCGAGGAGGAGATCCGCCGCTTCGCTCGTCTTGACATTGACCCCGAGACCATCACCTGGCGTCGTGTTCTTGATGTCAACGACCGTCACCTTCGTGGTATTACCGTTGGCCAGGCTGCCACCGAGAAGGGTCACACCCGCGAGACCGGATTTGACATTTCCGTCGCTAGTGAGTGTATGGCCATTCTGGCTCTCAGCAACAGCTTGGATGACATGCGCGAACGTCTGGGCCGCATGGTCGTCGCTACCTCTCGCAGCGGTGACCCCGTTACCTGCGACGACATCGGCGCTGGTGGTGCCCTGGCCGCTCTGATGAAGGATGCGATCAAGCCTAACCTGATGCAGAGTCTTGAGGGTACTCCCGTGCTGGTGCACGCCGGTCCCTTCGCCAACATCAGTATCGGTGCTAGCTCTATCATTGCTGACAAGCTGGCTCTGAAGCTGGCTGGTACTGAGCCTGATGAGGACCACGATGCCAAGACCGGTTTCGTGGTCACTGAGGCTGGATTCGACTTCACCATGGGCGGTGAGCGTTTCTTCAACATCAAGTGCCGTTCGTCGGGTCTGTCTCCCGATGCCGTTGTGATTGTGGCTACCGTCCGTGCCCTCAAGGTCCACGGCGGCGGTCCCGAGATTAGCCCCGGCGCAGCCCTGCACGAGATCTACCGCACCGAGAATGTGGATATTCTCCGCGCTGGTTGTGTCAACCTGCGCAAGCACATTGCCAACGCTAAGCAGTACGGTGTGCCCGTCGTCGTCGCGATCAACCGCTTCGAGACTGACACCGAGGCTGAAATTAATGTGATCAAGGAGGAGGCGATCGCTGCGGGTGCGGAAGACGCCATCCCCGCCAACCACTGGGCTGAGGGTGGAGCAGGTGCCGTTGACCTGGCCAAGGGCGTTCTCGCGGCTAGCTCCAAGCCCAAGGACTTTAAGCTGCTGTACGATCTGAACGGCAGCATCCAGGAGCGCATTGAGCGCATCGGTCAGGCTATGTACGGTGCGGAGAAGGTCGAGTTCAGCGAGCTCGCGCAGAAGAAGGTCGACACCTACACCAAGCAGGGCTTTTCCAATCTGCCTATCTGTATTGCCAAGACGCAGTACTCGCTCAGTCACGACCCGGCCCTGAAAGGTGCTCCTACTGGGTTCACTGTGCCCATTCGGGATGTCAGGTTGGCCGTTGGTGCCGGATATTTGTGAGTATTCTCTTCCATCCCCTTTCCTGTCTTTTCTGGGGACCCCACATTTCTTTTGAGCCAAAAAAAAAGATGGCAGGCCCGGTGTGGTATTTCGTGCTAACTTTGATGACTTCTAGGTATGCTCTGGCCGCCGATATCCAAACGATCCCTGGTCTGCCCACCGCTCCGGGGTACCTGAATGTGGATATTGACACCGAGACTGGTGAGATTGATGGACTGTTCTAGAGTCAGTTTATGATCGGATTGGATAGAATTTGGCAGCTTGTATATACAACGGCGAGGGGGAGTGAAGTATGAGGCTACAAGGGGACTTCATTATTTTTTTCAACACATAACATTTACGACAATAATCTGGCGTCCGATCGGAGCAGGTCTGAACTTAGACGGAGATATCTTTCAACACCGGAAGCCAAGTCGATTTTCTTTTTTTACCATGGGGAATTTGAGAAAGGCACAACATAATGAATACTGATCAGTTCTTTTTTGTATCCATCTCCGAGTCTTCGTACCATGATCTGTATCGGTTAATGATCGCTGGAAGGCGAGTCGCCTGGATACCCTGATTCCAGAGTCGGCTTATCAATTATATGATCGTATTACTCGGGCGAATGTTTCCCGTGGTCCAGTGGCCCATTCTCGGTGAGGCCGCGGAGAGACGCTCCGAGCTCCGGCAGCGCGACCGCAAACCGCCTGGCAGCGGGTCGTGTGGGTAGCGCTACGAGCTCTGTGACTCGCCCAGGGACCGCGAATCGTGAGTCAAGTAACCCTCGTCTGGAGTAGTCCCAGGGGGAGAGATCAGAGATCAAAGATGAAAAAAAGTGTCATCGAGGCCTCCACCGGGACATAAATAAGGAAGGGGGTGAACCTAGGAAACAAATATCCCAAGTCTCCTAAGAACTACGACTCCTCCGTGCTGTTCATAGTCTAGTCTACATTGTCTCGTGACGTCCGGCTTCGGCGGTTCTTCCCAGCGGAATTCGACAGAAATAAAGGAAACGTCAACGTTCCTAGCCAACAAAACAAACCACGCAAAAAGTCACCGGACAAGGCTTTTTCCTGCTCTCCCCTCAGAACAACAACTCGATAGTTGGTCTCTTCGACTCCGTTGGTTGTTGCTTTTCCTTTGGGCTCCATCTCGTCCACTCCGTCCACAGTCCACACTTGTCCACTCGGTAATTCCCCCAGTCCCCATTTGCCTTGTCTGGAGCAGTCTACGCTATTCCGGACTGTCCCGTCTTGCCCCGGCTTTTTTCCACCTCTCCAGAGAGATCTCCGTTTAACGGGAGAGGAGAGTGGGAGAGAGAGGAAGACCCTCAGATGCGAGTGTCTTGCTGGCTCCCCCTCCCCAAACCCCATTCCTCCTCCCCCTCTCCGGATGATTGAATTCCAGTCGGAACTACTGTCTTGATATCTGCTGTAAACCGTGAACCATGTGAACAGTTTCAACAGAAATCAAGACAGAGAGAGGGAACAACCAGAGAAAAAGAACACCACGTTACTACTGTACCCAGAGGACGGCGGCAAAGCCGGGGATAGGCGGTTCCGACTCCACTGCCGCAACTCTCCTTTCTGCCGAATATCGTTGCCTTTTCCCTCGGTTGTTCTCTCTCGCCGACTGCTTCCCTCCGGTTTATCCAATTCCCCCCCAAGCTGCCACGCCCCAACTCGGCCAATCCCACCAAACAGAAAGCTCGAATTTCTCTTAGATACCCGCAGTGAACGCTGACTTCTCCCGACGCTTTGTTGCCCCAGTTGCGAATCGCATCCCATACGATATGATGAACTCCCACTCCCTTCGGTCCGCTTCCGCTTTCGCGCGCCGGTCCCTGGCGACCCCTCCTCCGTCTGCTTTTGCCCCTCTCTCTTCTTCTTCTGCTCGTCTTCTTTCTTCAACTTCCTTTACCTCTTCTTCTACTTCTTCTCCTCAGAGATCTTTTTCTTCTGCCCTCCGTCTCCCTCGCACTACCCGCATCGCCGCGTCTTCCCGCTGGTCCGGATCGACTCCTTCTCTGTACCTCTCTCAATCCCGCACCATGGCTTCCGAAAGCAGCAAGATCAAGGTCAAGAACCCAGTGGTGGAACTGGATGGTGATGAGGTATGGCTGGACTTTCCTTCCCTTTTATAGTTTAAACTCTCTGGGCTCGGCGTGTGTCACAAGCTCGCGTCGCTTCGTGCCTTCTCGGGTTGGTTATCGCCCCTGGTACCTGACGGGCGCGGGGAAATACGGGGGGATATATCCACTCCTCTGGTGGTATCATGTGCCAACAACAATCCACCCGATGACGCTGCACGAGAAAAATCAGCCAGCCCAAATCAACAAAGAGATGTGATGGACTATGACTCACAAGAAAGCATTGGATGTACTGACCTGGACGGTGGTTGTAGATGACCCGTATCATCTGGCAAGAAATTAGGGAAAAGGTAAGCCTCGGGATCTCCCCCTCTTCTTATCAATCATCCTTATTTCCTCCCCCTCATCGGCCCGGTTCTGGCCCAGTCCTGCATGATCGTCCCGAATTGCGGTTGCGGTTCCGCATGCATGCAGGATTAATGCATCACATTGGCTCGTTGTCCCTGAAATTTTGACTGAGACTAACTTTGTGTCAATAGTTGATTCTGCCGTAAGTGCCGCTTCCTATGTTTGCCGAGTGATCATCCCCGACATGTCACTAAAACCTAATCAAGTTACCTCGACATCGATCTCAAGTACTACGACCTGGTAAGCTACTCCTTTCACTCGGTTGATGACGTCGCCCCTAGGGAAGATCTCGGGCTAATCCATGTTGCTTGTTTTCAGGGTCTGGAGTACCGTGATCAAACCGATGATCAGGTTACTGTTGATGCCGCCGAGGCTATCAAGAAGTATGGTGTCGGTGTCAAGTGTGCCACCATCACCCCCGATGAGGCCCGTGTTGAGGAGTTCAAGCTGAAGAAGAGTACGCTTCCGTCCCTCACCGACAATTGCTGTCACCCCGGTCCGAATGCTAATTTTGTCCCCTCTTAGTGTGGCTGTCCCCCAACGGTACCATCCGTAACATCCTGTAAGACTCCAATCTGAACTAGAGGTTTCTCCACCTGAACAAATCAACTGACATCTTCTTCCAGCGGCGGTACCGTCTTCCGTGAGCCCATCATCATTCCCCGCATCCCCCGTCTGGTGCCTGGCTGGAACAAGCCCATCGTCATTGGCCGTCACGCTTTCGGTGACCAGTACCGTGCCCAGGACCGTGTCATCCCCGGCCCCGGTAAGCTCGAGCTGGTCTACACCCCTGCTGGTGGTGAGCCCGAGCGCGTCCAGGTCTACGACTTCAAGAGCGGCGGTGGTGTTGCTCAGTGCCAGTACAACACCGATGAGTCTATCCGTGGCTTCGCCCACGCCTCTTTCCAGATGGCCCTCATGAAGGGTCTGCCCCTGTACATGAGCACCAAGAACACCATTCTTAAGCGCTACGACGGTCGCTTCAAGGATGTCTTCCAGGAGATCTTCGAGGCCGACTACAAGAAGGACTTTGATGCTAAGAACATCTGGTACGAGCACCGTCTGATCGACGACATGGTCGCCCAGATGATCAAGTCCGAGGGTGGCTTCGTCATGGCCCTGAAGAACTACGACGGTGACGTCCAGTCCGACATCGTCGCCCAGGGCTTCGGCTCCCTCGGCCTCATGACCTCTACCCTGGTCACCCCCACCGGTGAGGCCTTCGAGTCCGAGGCTGCCCACGGCACCGTCACCCGCCACTACCGCGAGCACCAGAAGGGCCGCGAGACCTCCACCAACCCCATCGCCTCCATCTTCGCCTGGACTCGCGGTCTTGTCCAGCGTGGCAAGCTCGACGAGACCCCCGACGTCGTTGCTTTCGCTGAGGAGCTCGAGCGCGCGTGCGTTGAGGTCGTCAACGACGAGGGCATCATGACCAAGGATCTGGCTCTTGCCTGCGGTCGCAAGGACCGTGAGGCTTGGGTTACTACCAACGAGTACATGGCTGCCGTTGAGCGGCGCCTGAAGGCCAACCTCAAGTCCCGCCTGTAAATTTTGATATTCCCCATGTTTATGATGCATTTTTTCTTGATATCCGCGTATTACCCCAGTTTAGATATGGGGCTACCGCGTGATGAGTCTGGTATAGCATGAGCTTGTACAGCTGTGACGAATAAAAATTTTGTTCTTTGATATCAAAAGTGTCCTGTTGTAAACCACAGTCTTACTGATAGGTGAGCAAGTAACCCTAGGAATAGAATTAACAGAGTATAACTACAGTAATTAATATCAGAACTAAAAGCTACCTCGATCTAAACCATCTACTTTCCATCTCTCGCTTATTGATTAAGAACACTATAGCAGCCAAGACTATAACCACCAAGATACTCACGTTTAACCGCCAACAGGCCCATCCAGGCCTTGATTCTCGGAATAACCTTCACCCCAACTCTCATTTCTCACGACTGTAGTACTGTCTCCATCTCATCGCATGACACATGCGCCAGTGGTATCTGTGGCTAACACCACAAAATCAAAAATCCCCCCAACAATCGGCCGATCGCAGGGGCTACAGTATCTTTTCCACCCTGCAATCATCCAACAGGAACACCACTCAAAAATATGCAGTGAATCAATGATGAGAATCCTAGTGTCGATCTTCGGTCTCCCCGAGCCCCGATAAGGAATCCATCCGAGAATTAAGAGTAGAAAGCACGTCAAGAGCCGCCACAGACTACACGAGTCGCAAAAGTACGTGATCCACAGTATGACTTGAATCGTGCGATACCCTCTTACGGAAAAAGATCACCAGTAAACCGTGATTAGATAGATAACCACCTTGAGTCAACTTTTCAAGTGGAGATGTGATTAGAGATCCAGAGCCTTGTGGGATCTGGAACGAGTCGTGATGGGTGGGAATTGGGTTGGTTCGATGGGGTATAGGCTTTTACTCTTTACTCCAAACCCCGAGACATGCAATCATCGACGAGCACGATATGACAGAGTTTCGAGAGTACCAGTAAAATCTGGTTTAGTTCGGGGTAGGTTCGGAGGATAAATGCAGGAAGTCATGGTTCGGCCTCGGAAATTTTATCGGCCCAGCCTCGGGGAGGGGAAAAAAGAATCCATCCACATCCCCAGTCGATCTCACTCAACCCCACAACTTTATTTTACACCAATAGACAGCACCAGATCTTATCCTCGCAATGCAATATAATTGGCGGCTTCTACACACGATTCACACTGTAGGTGATCTAGTTGATCCGCTCCGACTCCTTGACGCAATCGTCCTTTACAGACTTCCACTTTCCTAATGCGGCCGGTTGACAGCGCTGGTAGAGCCAACCACATCACTTGGTTGTGAGATCACCAGGCGATTTGGAAAGGAAGTGCGAGACTGGATTTGGATTTGTGGGTTTGCTGATAAGAGTGCGCAGAATCTTTATTCTTTGTTAATGGGGGATAATGTGACGATCGATCGATCGACGGACAAGCTCCGGACTTTCTTGAATATCGACTTTTCGTGATTATCTTGGCTTTGGGAGTTGCATGATTCAAGCGCTGGCGGTACAATACATGCATATATGGAATCGCTGATATCGGAGTTTGACTTGGAGTTGCTTGTTACGTTCATTCGCTCGTTGACTTGATTGGTGCTGCCTGTGTCGTTACCTTCCAAGTGATGTGATGCTGCCTTGTGTCGGGATACGCTACTTCTTCACTCCTCCGACTCGAATTTTCTCAGACTCGCCTGTGATAAGGCATTTCAACTGAAATATTTGACACATCATTCGATGGACCCGGTGATACCATTGCAGATCATCTTCCCTGAATATGAGGGTCCTGGCAATTACCACCATTTTCACCGTCCTGGCGAGTGTGACTGTGGCGATTCGACTGTGGACGAGGTTTAGGATCGTGAAAAGTCCGGGATATGATGATTTGCTCATCATTTCTGCATTGGTATGTATGAAGAGTTCATGAGTGGATTGGAAAGGTCTGAATTATCTGTATTTCGGAGCGAATGCTAACATGTTTGGCCTAGATATGTTCCATCTCGTTCTACGCCTTCATCCTTGTCGGTATGTGTCCCGAGCGCTCTGATTTATTACGAACACAGCTAACAAGGCTTTTCTCTTATAGAGCGGCATTATGGTCTCGGGATACACAAGGAATATCTCTCTGACGATGTCATCCAGGGTCAGATGCATGTACGTCCACCAAGTCCAGGTCGCACTCAACCATCAAGTCCTCCTACTAACCCACCACCCATCTCATAGTACCTCTGGCTCTCCGTCCCTTTCTACAACCTCTCCCTCATCCTCGCCAAACTCTCCGTCCTAGTCCTCTTCATCCGCATCTTCCGATCAAGAAAGTTCCTGATATGCACATACTCCACCATGGCCTTCCTCATCATCGCAGGACTATGGATGGTCCTCAGCGGCTTCCTCTTTTGCATACCCGTCCGTGATTTCTGGAATGTCAATTACAAAGAACATACGGGCCATTGTCTACCGGAGGGTCCGGTGTGGTATGCCAATGCGGTTATGCAGATCTTTACCGATGTGGTTATTTTGATTCTTCCTATGCCGCTGTTGTCGAAGTTGCATTTGCCGCGTAGGCAGAAGGTGGGGATGATGTTGGTTTTTGGGGTTGGGGTCTTGTGAGTGTTCTTTTCTTGTCGTTATGATAGAGATTTGTTTAATATACTGACTTATTCTAGTGTGATTGCGACTAGTTCAGCGCGACTCTACGAACTCACCAAAATGATCGATAGTCACGACTTCACCAGTGCGATACACTTCCACATATCAGTCCCTCCATACAAAATATCATCCCACTAACACTTTCCACTCTAGAAGCAAACTCCGAAGCAGCAGTCTGGTCCTCCCTCGAAGCCAACGTCTCCATAATCTGCGCCTGCCTCGCCCCCCTGCACCCCCTAATATCCCGCATCTTCTCCTTCTGCTTCCGCCCACAACCCATCCACTCCTCCCCCGCAACAAAAACCCACTCCACAACCGGAACCCACCTCACCTCCTCCCGCAAACACTCCATCTACGACCAATCCTCTTACCCAGAAGGAAGCATCTACTACAACGATTGCTTCTACGCCGGGCCTGGCGCTTACACAGCTAGTATCTCCAAGACGAACACGAATGAGGACGAGATCCATCGCGAGGGCGAGGATGAGGATGGGATTCGGGTTGTGAGGGAGTTGAGGATGGTTTCGGATGCGGTGGAGCCTGGGGAGATGGGTGGGTTTGGGAATGAGTTTGTTCATGATCGGGATTTTGAGATGGGGTTTAGACGGGGGTCGCAAGCGGGGATCAATGGGGCCAGGAATACGAATATTGAGTGGGATTTGGGGGATTTTGAGTTTCCGGATTATAAGGAGAGGATGAATGCTCCTATTTGAATGATGATGATGAGATGAAACATTTAAGAGGCGTTTTTGTATATATATACGATCTGGACCGGGATGGGATGGGACGGGATGTACATACACGGAATCCATGAACATGATGCTATGCTTGAACTATTTCACTTAGCGATGTCCTAGGTGAACCAAGACATCGGTTCTGTAGTTCTGCAAAATGGGTTTCCTCTAAAGACTCGACCGAGCAGCATCCCTCCACCGCATAGCCTGCTCAATCGCCTTAGCCACAGAGACACATTTCTCCTCTCCAAACCGCCCACCGACAACCTGCAATCCCACAGGCATGCCATCAACCAGATCGATATCATCTAGAACAATAACATATCAGCATAACAGTTCAAATTCTCTCTGCGGTCACACTTACACTGCTCTTTATTAAACTTATCACCCGCATTACGCGGGACATGATCCAACCATTCTCCGTCAGGAATATCCTTCTCCGTAGAGACAGTCGTAGCAGGAACAGTCAAGGCAGCATACCCCAGTAAGTTCCAAATACTTGTATATCCCACATAGGCGCTGGATTTGACCCAAGTCCACGGCTTGTATCCGACCCAGGGGGTGTTGGGCATGATAAGGGCGTCAATACCGGATGTTGTCCAGCGGTCGAGGTATTCACTTTCGTAAAGATATTTGTCGGCGTTCAGCTGGGAGGGGAGTTAGCGCACACTCATACACGGAGAAAGTATGGATTAAGGAGTGCAGTACTTGATGCGTTTCAGACGTATTCAGAATATCCTTCTCCGTTCCAACTAGCATACCCTCAATCAAAGGTTCGCCGGTCATCTCGATCTTCTTGCGACAGCCCTCGCCGCCGTCGGAGAGAATGGCCTTTTCCCATAGTTGATATGCATACTCATGTGATGAGGAGTCCCACTCGAAAACTGCATTCATTCGTTAGAAAATCCAACAGGAGGCGTGGTAAATACCTTCATGACCAGCTGCCTTCAGCGCAGCAACAACCTCACGAACAGCCCTCGCAATTGGGGGTTGAACCTTGACTACGCCGTCATCAACCAAGAAGCCTATCCTGAGTCTCTTCGCTTTGAGCGAGGCCATGCTTCGTCGCCACGGCACAGGAGCGGTATGCTGATCGAGTTCCCAGGGTGATGCACAGGGCAAAGCCTCCATATATCGCTCAATAGTAGCCAAACTGCAACTCATCGGACCAGCGACTGAACGAATAATATCTTGACCAGGACTATAGCAGCAATCAGGATCCTGGAAGGTATTTCTTTTGGCGTGGTAAGATAGCTACTCACCTTCCACGCTCATACGGATGCCGTCCCGGCGTAGGCGACAACCCATAAAGTCCACAAAGACTCGCCGGAATCCGAATCGAACCACCAAGATCCGTCCCAATACCAAGCGCACTTCCCCTGGCCGCAAGAAGTGAGGACTCGCCGCCGGAACTACCGCCAGAAATCAAGTTTCGATTTAATGGGTTGACGCATTGCCCGAAGACGTGATTGTAGGAGTCGGACATCATCATTGATTGGGGGAGGTTTGTCTTTACGTATAGAACTGCGCCAAGACGACGGAGTGTTCGGGCCACGGATTTGTCGGCGGGGGCAGGGTTGTTGGTTAGACCGACCCATCCTGAAGAACTATTAGTATGCGTATATCGACACGATGAGAGGTCTAAGTTGGAGGGAGGGTCCCTACCGATCGATGTATCCACTCCCTTCACTGAAAACAAATCCTTAATAGAGACAGGCAACCCATGCAAAGGCCCAACAGTCGTCCCCGTCTTCGCTAGATACTCGTCCATCTGCTTTGCCGTCGCAAATGCCTCGTCGAAGAAAATCTCCGTACAACATATCGTTAACTGGTGCGCTAGCGCGGCACGCTTGGCGAATGCTCTGGTCAATTCTAGAGAAGAAAGTTCCGCAGAAGCTAGTTTGCGAAGAAGAACAGTGACATCCGTTTCTTCGGTAAATGCTAGTTCGGCTGGTGTGAGTATGCTTCGAATGTATGCCAGCCCATCTGGGTGCGATTCAACCGAGGGAACTGGGGAGAGTCGCCACTCGGGCGGGATGAGAGCGAGTTGGTTGGCGCGCTTTTCGGCGGCGCGTTCTTGGTATGTCGGTGTTGATGTGGTAGTTGCCATGATGCAAAGTCGCTATGAATGATGAGAACTTCAGAAAATCAAAACGGGTAGATCATGGGTAGAATCAGGGCTTCGAATATTTATGGTGGAGAGTAGGCACTCTGTATAGATAAGAAATGCGGAGAAGTGGTAGATTGCCTTCCGCATTCGGCAAGTAATCAAATGCGCGCTAAAGAGAAAGACAGGCGGAGTAACCAACGCCTCAAATAACACAACTTGACTCGTTTTTATCGCTCGCTAGATAATCCCCTTATCCCTCCATCGCCGCTCACACTGTTCCTGACCATCCGGATATCGCGGAAAGTCGCACAACTGGCAGTTCCGCCAATAACCCCGCACCACATCGCACTGATCGCTGGTGCTGGCATGCATCCCCGTCAGATAAGCAGATGTAGCCAGGTGCACGTAGAATCGGGAGGAAGTAGGCATCTTGGATATTGCATCGCAGACTTTGTCCACCAGGGAGGATATTACATCTGCGTGTATAGAGGGACTTGATGATAAGCTGCTCTCTGCTGCGCAGGCGAAGGAAACCATTGCAGCCGAACCTCGGTATGCCACGTCTGCGAGACTCAAATCTGTCGAGTCATTGTTGTTGATGCGTAGAATTTGCTGCATTGCCATGGCACTTAGATCCAAGGGATTTGCATCGTGCTCGCCTTTTGCTAGGTGCACGAACAGCTCGAATGTATCTGGCGGACAACCCACCCAATCCAGGAAGTCCTGGGTCAAAATTTCACGATGCCAATTATCAAAGATCAAATCGTTATCGCCTCGATTCAAGGTGCCCGTCACATCGAACCAGACCAGGTAGGCGAGTACATCCGCTAGTCCCGGGATTCGGTCAGTTAGACCGTCCAGTTCGGCCTTGTTTGTACAATGAAGGTCAAGCAATGATCGGGCCCCGTGTAGATGGCGCTGCCAATTACCAAAGGATCCACAGCAGACCTCAAACATGGCGAATGTCCCTATTCCAAATAATGCGATGGGGTGTGCAGAGTCAATGACTCGGCTTAAATTCGTCAGAGCGACTAGATGTGACTGAATGGCGTCGTCGTCATTTGCGCCTTGTAGACGTAAGCGTGCGTAGCTTAATGTTTGCGATATAAGCTCAATAGTTTCATTTGGAAGTTCTTGCTTGCTGGACTGTATCTCTTGATAGAATTCGGAAAGAAGATCGATGAAGCCGTTGAGGTTGATGGGTATATGCTTTATATGCTTGTTGGACTGTACTCCGAGTTGTTGAGGTTCTTGTAATGATCGATCTCGAGCCAACGAAACAGGAGAGCTTGATGACGGTGATTGTTTCGAGGCTGGTTGCTCCTTTCTCCGCTCTTTATTCCCCATCCAGATGACTCTCTGCGGGTATTGGCATCCCGCTCCACTCTGTACACATGGCTGGCAGCGGGGACGGTTCAAATCACACTTGATGCCATTGGCCCGACATCGCTCACAATGGCGGTCATGGCGAATGCCTCGGGGTTTTTTGACGGTCGTCATGAGGCTGCAGGTTGTATGATGGGGAATTCCATTCCTGCACTGTAGAAAGAATGTCGGCCAGATTGCCGGAGATAAGAGTGCGGGGGAAATAGCGGGTTCCCCCTTTGGTATTGGCCGGGAAATACACATCCTGGGAAGACTTGAACGACTGCAACTTCAAAATCAGGGGATTGATTCTAACTGGACACTGTCTTCTCTATTAAAGGAGTGTGGATTTGGCAAATGCCACTCGGTGCAACCGAAACTAGCCTATCTAAGCTACCTGATGGAAAAGCAACAGCGTAAATATGTAAAGGGCGGAGCATGAACGCCACAATAAAGCAAGACCTGGTAGAAATGGCAAGAAAAGACTGGTGCGCCAGGGTCGAACAAAGTCGGCAATAATGAAAACACCCAGAAAGTGAAATAACCCCAAAGGAACGACATGAACCCCCAGAACACGAGCCCGAAGGAAGTCCAGGGCAAAAACAAGTGTCAAGTATTTATACAGTGATGAATGCAAGACGAGGCAAAGCAACGCCTGACTCGCGAGTCAACAAGCAAGGAAGGACAGGGATATATACAACAATAAACGCAACACCGCACACAAAGATGCCGAGACCTGCAACATAACTCAAAAGGAATGACACGCTGCACAAAGTGACAAAGCCAAGAGAGGGGACATCCAACAAGGCATCAAAGCCGTGAACTGCCAGCCAAAGGAAAGCAAATGTGTTTCGCAAATCATGTACAAGTCCCAACAAGCAATGGTCCCATGATATCAACATTTCAGCGATGCGGCGGCTCATGTCCATTCTGCATGGCCGTCATGTGGGCAAAGCGACTTGGACTTCCGGTATCCTTCTTGCCTCGATTCAACTTCTGGTGGCGTTCTCGTCTCTTTGTGGCGGAGTTTTCCTGCTCAGGTTTGGGCTCCTCATTGACCTTTGGTGCATCCGGCTTGGACTTGGCAGGCTTGTCGGCACGACGGCGATGACGAACACGAATGCGCTTGGCAGGAACATGAACACTTGGTGCCCGTGGACGAGTCTCTGAGTCCTCTTTGAAGCCGGTCCGATGGAGTCGTCCGAGATCAAAGTTTGATGGTCGACGAATTTTGCCTTCCTCCATCAGCTGCCCGAGTCGTAGAACGGCCGCAGTGAGGGACCGGGTCGAGGCTATGCTCCCCTCGAGAATGGTCATCGTGTCATGGGAATCATCCTTGGGTGCAGGTTCCTGAACGCATGATGCAATCTCAGCAGCAGCGTCAAAGCCAGTCCGCGAGTTGGGGCTGGAGATGTGGTCCACTCTGGGATCCGGGCTATCGACCCGTTCAGCTGGAGCTGGCATGGCCGTCTTTTCAGTGCCCATAACTGATCTCTCTGAATCTGCATCTGATCCGGGTGTCTGATGTTCGCCTTGGGGGTAAGCCTTTTCGAACAGATCAGACCCAATATGAGAACAGGTGCTTGCAATGTCGCGAGCCTTCTCCATGGCCGCGGGAGTTCGCATGACTGACGGCATCACGTTGGAGGGGATTGATGGCATCTGAAGCATGTACATGCCGAGATACGGACTCTGCACTGCTGCCTGAACATGGGCCTGGCCCGTGAGGCTGATCGGTTGAACCACGGCTTGAACATCGCAGTCAATGGCCTGAGTGAAGAAAGTGCCTGGGCAGCTTCTGGTCTGGCTGGTGGCTGACTGGGGAGATTGCGAGTCCGAGTTCCGCTCGGAGGTGCTTTGATGCAAGGAATCGACACTGCTTGAACAATTATGGCAGATCACGTCGTACTCGCCCTCGCGTGGGATGAAGCTGAGAGAGACCGGCTGCAGAGACGCAGTCAGGTCTGGGCCGAAGTTGCCAATGTGCAACCAAGATGGCAATTCATCGGCGGGGATCAATGGAGCAAGACGACCACCAGGCCGGAAGATGCAGAAACGAGGCTGTGGCTGAACTTGGGAGTATGAAAGAGAATAAGGTGTTTGGTGGAACATGATGATGGCCGAAACACGATAATAGAGGAGATAAAGGAGAGTAGAGCAGTGTTGAGTAAAGACTGTTGAGATAAAGAGTGTACTTGTGCTTTCAGAAGGAAAGGCAATCGAGCTTGGAAGCTGGAAATATGAAAGCAGATGGGGATGGGAAGAAGAAGAGAAGAGAAGAGCAACAGAAGAGGAAAAGCAAGAAGAAAGGGGCTGTTCATTGTTGATTGTTTACATGGTCTATTGCTCCTGCCTTCCATGGATATTCCTAGTCGTGATATACTAAAAGAAGCAACAACAACAGAAAGTACTGACGGGCGGGAAGGAACCTGCCTCACACTTTGCGTTGATCAAATCAAGAAGGAACGAATGTGCCATTCTTGCAATCGAATCCAAGATGCGGGTTCAATGCGGCAGTGGCATTGATGCAGATTACGGTCGGCTCCACCATACTCTGCGGAATAACTTGGATGTTGTTCAATTCAAAGTTCTTGCAGGAAGTCGCCGTATTGCACTCAATGATGACTGCCTCGGTGTGCTTCAGATTCGGGAGTCCAGTATTATACCAGCAAGGATTCGACGCGCAGGATCCATCACCCGGTCGATAAGTATTGACCGAGCCCGTAAAGTCAGACCAAGTGAAGTTTTCCATCGCAACAGAGGCATTGTTCACTCGTCCTGTAGTAACACAATTGCCGAGCTGAGTCTGAGAGGATCCTTGGTTGAAGTAGCTCTGCGTCACGAAGATGGGAAAAGTTACATTGTAGACGCGAATGTTCTTCCAGCTGACATTCTTGACGAGTCCCTGGCCACCAATCCAAGATTTGAATCGAGCGGCATAGACGGCATCAATGACAGTAACATCTTCGAAGCGGATGTTGGAAACGTTGGCAAAGGCTGTTTGGTCCTGGCCCAAAGAGCCAATGCTCATTCCGTGGCTCTGGTAGCCGATGGTGTTGCGTTCAAAGACCACTTCGTGGGAACCATCTTGCACGGCAATGGCATCATCGCCATTGTAAATCACACTGTCAGTGATCCGAACGTTGGTTCCAGTAACATCAAAACCATCAGTGTTGAAGGGGAATGATCCGGTGGACTCGGCATCGATAAAAGCGTGGCTAACAGCAATGTTGTCACCCTTCAGCTGTACATTCCATGCGATGGGCTTCCGCGATTTGAAGTATTTCAATGTTCCATTCGTGGTCTTGAAACTCATCAAATGAGGCCGCGAGGCAATTCCAGTTCCATTGACGGGATTGGCATCCCACCATGCTTGGCCATAGGAGTTGATCCATCCATTGTTAACATTGGATGAGCCAGTGTAGTCAATACGAGGGCCCGAAAAGGTAAACCAGTATTGACCATTTGAATAGAGAGGCCGATTGGTTCCGTTGACGATGCGCTGGACTTCGGCAATACTTTGCGGAAGATGGAGATTTCCTTTCATTTGGATCTCAACATTGCTGAGATTTGTTGCACTGATGGGCTTGAAGATGTTGTAGTTCACGCCTTCCTTGAACACGATCACGGAGTCCGTGGCGCATTGAGAAAAGACGCTATTGACCGTTGCAGAGTCATCGGATGTACTATTTGAAGCCGGAATAACGCAGCGACGAGGTCGACTCGAGGACCCGAGTGCAAGTCCCGATAATAGGGCAAAGACAGCCGTGTTGGAAAGCAGCATTGTGAAATTGAGTCGGTGAGCTTTTCCTGTAATCGCCAAGTCAAGGATTGAGCTTTATATGTAGTAATCTTTGGTGACATTGTCTGCATCCTTGAAAATGCGATCGCCAAAATGCGAGACCAATTGAGTCAAGCCTTCTCCACAATGCGGGGACAATCTCTGGGGAAGAGCTTCGTGTGGATGGACTTTTATTTCGGCGGTTGCGGGGTTGGCCGACGATTGGTGGAAATATAGGATCCAGGATCTATGAGACTCAAGTATGCCATCATAAAGGTTGGGGCATAGGGAATCGGAAACAAGCACCGTTGAGACCCTGGGATGGCCGGCGTGTCACTATCAGCCGATACGTAACGCCCGTCATACTATGGGCCTAGTAGTAGGTTCTCGATTGCCGGTCAGCCTAAATACTCCGGTACTCAATCAACGTGTCTGGGCGGACTTGATGATATTCTTAATCTTTGACTTAGAAATACAGCTGTCCGAAACTCTGCAGGTTTCACGAGCTTGACAGCGTCAAACAATGCCGGACTAACCTTTGTGGCATCTGCCCCATACTTCAGCAAGACCTTGATCAGATGCAAACTCTCCTCCCGGGGCATCGCGAGCCGAAGTGGTGTACTTGCAATCGGTTTCCAGCCGAGTCGGGTCTTTGGACGCAGGGTAATGTTTGGATCTGCGGCTCGAGCTAGCAAAAGCTTAACAATTCCCAAGGGTTTGGGTGCCGAGGACAGAGCGTTTCATAGCGGTGTACCCCTCTTTAACTTTCTTTGAAAGTTCACATCAGCTCCCTTGGACAGAAAATTGCGCATGCGCTTTTCATTTCCTACTTTCGCCGCATACAGGAGCATCCACTGCATGTTCACTTTTATGGTATGGTTCAACTTCACCGGAGCATATTGAACGAGTTGCTCCAGCAAATAGTCTGCGACAAGATGATGACCTTGAGAAGCAGCATTTGCGATCGGACGTTGACGCTATGCATCGTACGAGAGTTGCTGGGCGCCGAGAGAGATGAGCATTTGAACTAAGCCGAGGTGGCCGTGCCGAGCTGCCAAGGCAAGAGGACTCGTCCCGCGATCATCTTTGAAGTTGATATCGACACCTTGTTCAAGGAGCCTCTGCACGAATTCTCCATGTCCATTAGCAGCTGCATGGCAGATTGGATGGTCTCGCATTGCATCTGCCGCCGATGGGACCCGGTTGATTCTGTCCCTACGAACGCTTGTACGCATATGAGACTGAAACCAGCATTGCCAGCGAAGGTCCAATCCTGCATCCAGAAATCGTTCAAGTGTGCCGATAGAGCCTGCCTCTGCCGCCCAGAATAGTACAGAGGCACCATGTGGTACCACATTCCACTGACAAAGGCAGCCGACAAGCCGATAGTAGAGTGATGAACAGCGCATTCAAATCTTTGCAGTCAAGTGGAGATGCAATGAGTAAAAGAAGCTCATTGGGAAGAAACAGAATTGACATGAGTGCAGAAGGAGGTTGGTGTAAATTTAGACTTGGGAAAACGATTTCGTGGCCCATCGAGTCAGAAAACGATGAGAAATTAGTGATTTCAGGACTGAAGCATATAATAAGCACAATCTCTTTAGCCCAGGGGAGGACAGAAAGTACTAGTAGGGCGGCGAATAGCGGCCACCGACCCTATGCCTATTTCTTTAGGTAGAATGAGCGACAGAAACCTGAAATTTGACCAAGTCCAACTACTTTCCTGCCTTGCTGCCTAAAAACCTAGACATTTAGTTCCAGGCTTCCTCCTTCTCACTAAGATTCTACGAGCTTAAGTTATAGCTTTACCACTCTAATCTACGACTGATTTACTACTTATTTAATACTCTACCCGTAGCTAATTATAACGCTTAAATGAGATTGAACGCGCACTTAGTACATATCTCTATCGCCGCCGACGAATTCGCTTTCCTCACGTCTTCGTCTCCTCCTAGCCCTCGCTAGCCGAGGAAAGATATCTATGTACGTGGGAGGAGAGGCTTCGTAGGTAATAAGGATTGCAGGAGGATTCGCAGAAGGAGAGGCTTCGTCGAAGATAAGGATAAGGATATTAGAGAGGCCCTCTCAATAGGGGATTCGTCGATTTCTGCATTAATTTCAAATCAGCCTATTTTTCCTATTTAGGCAGGAGGAGGCTAGGCCTAGAAGCCTGATATGTGAGGGCACCAGTAATAAGGCGGTCGACCGAGTGGTCAAGGAATTACTCATCGGGTCGGTGGCCGTTAACTATTCGCCGCCGTAGTACTAGAAGATAGAATAAATTAGTAGTGATTAGAAACTTGACTAGCTTGTATACAAGGCTGAAGGCGGTAGACACTAGTGAGCTGGAGCCCCTCTAGGTAGAAGCTAATAAGACAGTACCGCATGAACGGGTCCATCTGCCGAATCAGCCGATTCAACCGGTCAGGAGGGCTCCTCCTACCTGCAATAGATGTGGAGTAATTAGGCATAGAATTAATCAATGTAAAAATCGCTAGTCTAGGAGGAATAAAGGCGTTGTTGTTGCGGTATTTGATCTTAAAAATTTTGCAATGGGGGCTCTTGTGAATTACGTTATCACTATCATGTGACACGCTTTCGAGGTCCCACTCTATCGGCTTTGGATAAAGGATTTTCAACATCTGTTTTATATCTCAGCCAAGGAATATTGAAGCACATACGGAATATGGAGCACAGGGGTTATGGTTTAATTCCTCTATCTATTCAGCAGCTCTATTCCCATTGTGCAGCCCAGGCGGACATCGTTTCTGAAGCCTGGAGGACGAGGACAGTTTGCAAATTGGGTTGACAATGCACTTGATCATACGGATATAACCGCGTCTAAGTCTAATCCAAATCAAAGAATACGCCAGGGAAATGTCACTGAAGGATGGAAACCAATTCATCTTCGTTGGCCGGCCCGTGATGACAGGCAAGGGGGACGAGATCCGATCGAAGTTTATCCAAGAAGCAAAGCGCAAAAATCGGCTGCAGCGGCGGAACAATGCTATGGCAGAAATAAATAAATTGCTCAAAGACAGGACAACTGTCGAATGTCGCTGTCGCATGGCGATCGTTCCACGAGCGCCATCCCAAAGCCTTGCCCGGAAGACCGGTGAGCCGAAGATCGAAGCGCCAGTGGCGCACTTGGTTCACTGCCCCTTCTACAACAGGCATATTCTCTCCGACGGCCCTCTGATCACCGGCGGATCAGTGCACGACCTAGGCTCCTGGATTTTCGACCCTATGATCCCCATCAACGAAAGAATTTCTAAGCTTAGGGTGCGCGAGATCGTCAGTTTCGCCAGTAAACATATCTTTCCGAATATCCGTTCTCTGGATCTACCCGACCTTTATCGAACGTGGGCCATCCCTTTTGACGACGACGAGCTGAAGTTGTTCACTCTCCTTTGGTCTACCAAATACCACGAGGGTGTGCTACGTTTGACGTACGGCGCGCCAGAGGATTCAGCGGGACTGAAGGAGCAACTCACCCTCAAGGGGCTCACTTTAAGGGCATTACGGAAGGAAGTTGGGAGCTTTACAGGACAGAAACCTATAGATAGCATTATTAGGTGCATTTTCGTTCTCGCTGTGAATGGGTCGGTCAGCGAGCGGATTTACCGGGAGCCTAGTCCGTTTGCACCCCTGTTCACGGGCCTTCATGGTATCGAAGTCTACGGCAGCCGCGATTATGATCCTCTCCATTGGAAGGTCATGTACCAGCTGCTTGAAAAGCACGGTGGAATTGAGGCGCTTCGCCTCTTTGCACTAGCGTGGCAAGTCTCTGTAGCAGATCTCCTGCATGCCGCCCATACTATCCGAAAACCACTCTATCCGATGGTGGACATTTATGGGCAGAGGCTGGAGTTGGATCCTCCTCTCGTACTATTTACGCCCTATGGATGTGGCCAAAACGCTACGTCGCCAAAACCGGGATCTGGCTTTAACGAACTTCTGTTTATGGAGCCGCCGGTATATCAAAAACACGTTGCAGTGTTCGCCCACGTTGGAGAGCTGTCTTATGTCATGGATTACATGTCGACACGGCCATGTGACCCCCGACTGCTCGATGTACTCGCTGATAGCCGAGATCTGGTCCACCACCGACTCTTCTCCTTGCCAAATGAGCACGACACACCCGACCAGATCCTACAGCTCGAAGTCCAATCAAATAGCGACACACGCGAACGATCTATGAAGATTTATCTAATCTGCCGCCTTGCGATGCTCTTGTACGCCACTCATGTTACGTTTCCGCTTCCCAGGCCAACAGTCGTGAGAGGCCGGCTGCTCCGCTCACTGTGTCCCAGGCTTCAGTCAATCGTAGGCCAGGACTGTTCGAGCCCATTACTGTTGTGGTGTACATGCTTGGCACTTATTGCGCTCGATGGAACAGGAGCTTCCGATGAACTTTTTGTAATGTTCAAGAATCTATGCCGCAACTTGCAGGTTACAAGTCTGGAGAAGTTATTGAGAATCCTCCGGTCGTTTGCCTGGGTCGACTCCGCGGTCCAGCATCGATATGCGAAGATGAAAGGATTTTTTATGGCGAATCATGAAGATAGGCGGAAATAGAACGGAACGAGATCCATAGAACTGATTTTTGTTAGGCGTCGACAAACCCGTTATCGAGGGAGCGCGCTGTCTCTTCTATCAGAGAAAGAGGACACACATTTTATCTAATTATTCTAGTGAGAAATGGAATGTCATTAGCAAACCTAGTATTTATTGTGTAGTAAAACCTGTTGTGTTCGTAATAATTCACATAGTTAACGTAATTCCCAGTCACCCTGGCCATCCAAAACACCATAGTAAAAGCGATAAATTACAACTTCATATCTTAACAACAAGACGTATCTATATTTAGATATTAAGGGACTATAGACATTATACTACCTCTAGGTCACTAGTATATTTTAGGACAATTAATTAAAGTACTGGCGGAGATATATATAATCAAGCCTAAGATGGCAAAAATACGGCGTATTTTATGGTATCGTGTTTATAGAATCTCCACATATAGCCAAAAATACATACATGCATTTCCTGTATCATAGTAGACGTATATTCCAAATTTTCAATCGAATCAAATCTCTGGTGGTCGAATGTAGATGGATCAAAATATGGCATTTAGTATGTTTTGGGGTTAACCGCTCGCCCGTGTTAACCACTCGCCCGTGTTAACTAACCACTCGCCGTGAATTGGGAATTGTTACAGACACCACAAGGTTTGTTAGCCGCACCACAAATTATGTAATAATCCTCATCACATAATCAGTTTTGCCAAGAATCCTTACCATACATTACCGCAGCAACTGCATTACTAC